>UELV01135511.1:0-25453 GCA_900490015.1 Megastigmus stigmatizans | reverse complement strand
GTCTTACCCCACCCGCCGTACTCTCCAGACATTGCTCCTTCCGACTACCATTTGTTCCGATCGATGGCACATGGCCTAGCTGAGCAGCATTTCCGTTCTTATGAAGAAGTCAAAGAATGGATCGATTTGTGGATCGCCTCAAAAGACGCATCGTTTTTTCGAGATGGTATCCGACAATTGCCCGAAAGATGGCAAAAAGTAGTGGCTAGTGACGGACAGTACTTTGAATCATAAGCAGCTAATCACTTTTTCAGAATAAAGCCTCAAATTTTCGAAAAAATCGGCGGAAGCAAAGTTGTGCACAAAAGCTTTAATAATGCTTTCTTTGTATTTTTTCATCGTAATAAATTGGTAGTTACAATTAAAGTTAACATTGTAGGGTATCTTATTGTAAGTGTCCGGAAAGTGTTCAAATATATCCTTGAAACTTTTATTATGGCAGATAATTTATCATCGAACGGATCTGCATTCAGGATTTGCACAGTTTTAATTATTTATGTATCCAGTATCAATCATTTACTTTTCGTTCTATAAAATGTATGGCGTGAAATTTTAATTTAAAATTGATTTTAATACGCCCTTAATGATTAATTTTGATTTACATCAGCGATTTTGATTAATAAAAGCTATTTATGATTTACCAATTACCAATTACCAATTACTATTAGGTTGTTATTTGAAAAGAAAAAATATGAACCTTGAGATTGGACACCGGACACCGAGAACGAAAAAGCTTTTTAATTCATAAGAAGAGAAGATTGTACATTGGAAAAAGTCATAATTTGGATTGGAGCATTGTGCGTGAAGTAAAAGCAGATACTGAGTGATGCAAATTAAAATGTTGATAATTATTTAATTGTAACATCATTTTTATAACACAGAGTGACACAAATTTGCACTTATGTCACGTCTATCCGTGACAAGATACACGTGTAATAAGATGTCTTTCATAGCACGGCGTTTAGCGCTTCACGACAAGGGCTACTTGTGCCACTAATAGTTAATACTGAAGAAACTTTTCAATCAAAATATTCGATCTTATAAGTTGGATGTTAATATAATCAATCGTATAGCTTTTTATTAAGTCTTTAAGATAACAGAAATATATAAATTAATCATTTACTTAATCATATTTTATTAATCAAAAAAAAATTATGTATTGATCACAGAAATACCATCTTAACATCTTGAATTCGTGCAGGAATATATACAAGATACGGGAAATTCTGCTCGAAATTCATTAGCGAATATAAAATTTAATCAGTATCTACGATTTTTTATAGCGATTAATTAATCGGTCTGCTGCGTTCCATCCAGCACCAATGGCTCCGTCGACTGTGGAGAATCGATGTGGCGAAGCTGCTTCACCAGCGAACAAAATTTTCTGAATAAAACCGTCGTAATTATTATAAAGAATTAATCCAATACTAGACTAATTTTTATTTAAAATCGAATGCATAATCACCAATGTTTCTTCAGATACAGGTTTCTCCAAAGTCTCCGAAGTTACGTGTCGTTTTTGAGATTCTAAGCTTCGATAACTGTAGGTTCCCCTGAAGTGTGGATTACTGTTCCATCGAGTCCTCAACATGGCAACTGGTTCAGTAACGTTGTACGATTTATCTAAAAATCTATGAAGGTTTTCAACTGCGTATTTAAATACTTTGTCTTCAGATTGAGTTTCCATAGCCTTAGAATAATTTCCGGCAATCCACAAGGTCAGTAGATTTGGTTTGTGCTCTACAGTTATCGCACCTAAATTTCCTACTAACCAATTTCTGTCGAGCTAGGAAAAAATTAGTCAGAGCTATTAATATCTTAAAACGATTTAAGGTATTCCAATCGTCAGACAATTGCTGTAGTCAAACGAGGGCTTGAATACACAAATATGATCAAAAAATAAAAATTTCACCATTTCCTATACTACCTAAATTACTAGTACTTAGTATTTTCAATAATGCGTATAGTTTATTGTTCTATATAATACTTTGTTTGATGCTTGGAACACCTTCATAAACAAATTTATGAAAAGATCTTTTTCAGAACCTAATTTCTTTCCTTATGTGAAAAACTTACATCAATTTCAAATGCTTTTCTGTCTTCATCTTTCCACAAAAAAGTGAAGTGCATCATTTTTCTATCGCCAAGGTCCCAGAAAGGTTTGTCAAAAGCCAAATAGATTTTGGCAACAGTGCCAAATCCAAGGCCCTAAATAATTACATCACTTAGCTTATTTTATATAGTTATAAAAGAATTGTAGTATTAAGTTCCGCATACCTCAATAGCTGAAACTTTTTCTTCCGGCAGCGGGGGAATGAATAGGGACTTATGTTTTTCCTTCAAAACTCCCAAAGAAACGGTGACTATAACGTGATCAGCTTTATACAACTGTCCATTCGCTGTAGTTATCAGGATTGGCAATTCTTTGTTATTGCTTGAATAATCAATTGATACCACTTCAGTATTCAATATCGTGTTGTTTAGAACCGGAAGTTCGTTTTCAGGATTAGGATAACGCTTCTAGAAATATTATTTTATATTGAATTTATCGCCTTTTTTTGTTCTTCAATAATGCTGTATGCAAAATTGATTGTAAAATCCCTTAACAAGCTGCAGCAATCAAAGTCTTACCATTAAAATATCTAATATTGTCGAGTAGCCACGTTCTTTCCAATTAATTAATAAATTCCCAGTCGATTCATGCATTTGTTGGGAGGCCAATGGGGAAATGTCAAACCAAGTCATCGCCGAATCCGAACTTAACTGGTCTAACTCCATATTATGCAAATACATATTCCTATTTTTCAATATTTCTGGCTCATCTTTGAACTCCAAATCAAACCTAATTTTAAAATTAATAATAACAAAATTGTTTATAATATGTAACTTTGTTCTGAAAATGAGACCTAACAATAAATGTTCTATTTACTTTTCTACAACATAATCACCTAATGACTCATATTTTGTGTCATTAAATACTGCAGCAGAAATATGCATGCCGAAAAATGTTTCTAACTTCTTAGTCAGCTCTGAGCTTACGAGATTCCCTTTGGAATCATGACATTCTTGCACGACTCCACCATTTGGTAAATCCGAACCATCCAGTAAATCTAGCGGTTTGGCTAACGTGTAAGCAACATTCTCAGTCTCACCGTGAACCCATTGGCCACCAAGATCCACATCATATTGACCTGCAAACAATTATTATAAAAAATGAGAATTAGTAGAAACAATTCATAATGACAGCTATCATACGTAACTACGTGTGTGCAAAATGTGAGGAGGTAGGTAGGGGAGAGTTATGACTCAAATTTTCAGAAAACTACAAATACGTATTTAACCCATTGACGACCAAGACCCCGAATTTTCAACATCTTTTTCAAGGCTTCTTTTCAACTAAAAAAAAGGTTTGAATAAATTTGAAAAATATCATATCTGACGTATTTCGAGCTGTTCTTTCGAATGGTAATACCGATTTTTTGTTAAAATACTCCTGCAAAAAAATATGTCGTGTTTTTCACGAAAAAAAGCTAAAAAATTTGGAAATTTTCAACTTTATGAATTTTTTCATAAGGAAAATACAATGACAATAATTCAAAATACTGCAAAAGAGTGCAATCGATGTTCAAATATTACGGGAAAATTTTTTTTATGATTCTATTTGGGGTACGTTATAGCACTCATAATTTTCGGCTCTGTGTGCCGAAGTCAGCTTAAGGAATTTAAATCTTATACATTCATGCTACGACTTTTCAATCTTCAAAGTAATATATAAATATCAATAGTCAAAGCAGTATACGTATTTTGACCTCGTTATATTACATTGCCAAAAATAGCGATACATAATTATAATTTTTAAAGATATATTTTATACATATGAAATAAAGCGCAGCATTACCAGATATTGTTGAATAAATATATGATAAAGAACTTACATTGATTATTTTTTGTTAACATTTATTATTTATCATGTTTTTCTGCTTTTATCTAAATCGCATATATTCATGCATAATTTTTCATGCATTGTTAAAGTACAATTTTGAATCGTTTCAGTGTTTTGCTTTCTCGTAATAGTGCCAATAACCAAGTCAATTTTTCGTGATTATAAAATTAAACTATCAAGCAAAACTCTGACAGAATTTTTCCAACATTTACTCACCAAATTTGGTAGTGTAAACACGACCACCAATGCGATCCTCTGCCTCCAGAATTGTTACGTTTTTAAAACCATTCTCTATTAGCTTTGACGCCGCTGCGATGCCCGATGGACCAGCACCGATGATAATAATCCTTGGTTCCCTAGGAGTGTCATGAATTTCCTCGGCATATGACCCAAGAAAATTAAAAATGGCCAAGCAAACGTAAAATATGGATGTCCATCTATTCTTTTCCATGGTTCTGATATGTAAATAATCCAGTACTCTAGCAAATATTTATACGCTGCATCTGAAATAGCATAATAATACTTCTCTTAAATTGCATAATTCTCCTCTTTGGCGGATGACATTCTTGATATTTTTAGCGTGATTTGCAATATCTGGACTCTGATCGAATTAAAAAAACGACTATCCAAAACAATGACAAATTATTTGTAAAATATTACGTATGAATTAGTAAATTAAGTTAGCAAACAAATAATCAACAAGAGGATATCACCCAACATCGTAGACTACCTCACGTTCCCTTATTTACTTTTTATATTGTGCATCTACTTTACGTGAACTCTTTTAATTTATACGTTGTTATTTCACACTTTAAATGGTATGTACGAAAATTTCGTTCCGAAATTCGTCACGTGCACTTACAGAAAAGGACTTTTAACACAAAATGAGCCGCATTTATACGAGACTAGTCCTTGAACACAAACAATTGAAAATGGTTTGCAATGACGAAAGCACGAATCCCGTGGACTTATGATACGTGCACAATAACTTCACTTGGTGTTTGATTGTATCGAGTCCTACAATCCGGAATTATCACCATTTATATACTCAACTGCATATTAGCGGCGCGTAATAATCGTCTAAATGTGGAATAGTGATACGTCTGATTGGTCATTAGGCTTATCGAGGAAGGTCATCTTTTTTCATCTTAGTTTTATGATCTCCAACCTAGGAAAGATACAACGCTATTTTTACGGAAGCATATCATTATCATTATTCTTTTGTGGCGAGTAAGAGTGAAAAAGGCCCATCAATGTATCAATAGGTATCTCCATTTTCCTGCATTTTCAGGACAAATCTATTACATTTCCAATATTTTTTAAATTTTTATGGCAGTATTGATATAATGGGCGTGATATTATTTCTTTTATTTGATTAAAGTGTAAGAAATTTAAGATATTTTATGATTACGTAAGTACAAATAGAATGTAATGTTTTTATTTCTTCAATCTCATCTTACATCTGCCCAAATATGTAAATATGAATATCTCTTTACAATTTTAAACAACTATTTAAAAAATAAACTGAATAATTAGAAAAGACTTTGTAAAGATTTGTATTACCTGAACATCACATATAATTCTCAAATCATTTTAGTTTTTTGTTTTGAAATCTAAATTTTGTAGAAGTTTTAATAATGCTTTCTTTACATAAAGTCATAATTTGTATTATAACATTGTGCATGTAAGAGCAGATTCAAAACGAAACATATGATTTTTCAAAATTGATGGAAAAGTAATGTTGATAATTATGTAATTGTAAAAACATTATTTCTTATGATTGGAAGCACATATTTTAATACTGTACAAAACCTTTCAATCAAAAGATTGGATCTTATAAGTTGGGTGTAAATATAATCAAACGAAATGTCCAGCTCTACGTACAGTTTTTATTAAGCTTTTAAGATAACATAAAATATATAAATTAATCATTTACTTAATCATATTTTATTAATAAAAAAAAATTATGCGTTGATCACAGAGATAACATCTTCACTTTAGTGCAAGAATCAGTCTACGATTTTTTATAGCGATTTATTAATCGGTCTGCTGCATTCCATCCAGCACCAATGGCTCCGTCGACTGTCGAGAATCGATGTGGCGAAGTTGCTTCACCAGCGAACAAAATTTTCTGTAACAAACCGTCGTAATTGTTATCAAGAATTAATCCAATACTAGACTAATTTTTATTTAAAATCGAATGCATAATCACCAATGTTTCTTCCGATACAGGTTTCTCCAAATTCTCCGAAGTTACGTGCCGCTTTTGAGATTCTAAGCTTCGATAACTGTAGGTTCCCCTGAAGTGTGGATTACTGTTCCATTGAGTCCTCAACATGGCAACTGGTTCAGTAACGTTGTATGATTTATCTAAAAATCTATGAAGGTTTTCAACTGCGTATTTAAATACTTTGTCTTCAGATTGTGCTTCCATAGCCTTAGAATAATTGCCGAGGTTCCATAAAGTCAGTAAATTTGGTTTATGCTCTACAGTTATCGCACCTATATTTCCTACCAACCAATTTCTGTCGGGCTAAGAAAAAATTAGTTATACCAATTATTCTCTTCAAACGATTTATGGTATTCCAAGCTTCGGACTAATCAAGCGAGAGTTATACTACTTAATAATTAAACAAACAATAAAAATTTCACCTTTGCACATGCTAAATAAAAAACTATGACATGATTTACGAATTATGACTTTAAAATAGTTTAGTATTTTTAACACTGTATATAGTTTTAGTTATCACAGTTACAATAGAAGTTATGATATTTCACGTAGTAGCCATATATAGATATACGATAACATTCGATCGCGTAAACACAACTTTTTTATTTAATTTTAGTTATAAATGATCATTAGCGCATACACTTTTGAATCAAATATCTTCCCTGGACTTTTGTGACTCCAGCTAGCTTTTTATATTCACGTCATCTAATCGCGATGACAGAGAAAAATCTTTCCAAAATTCTTTCATAGCCTCATAAGAATTAAAGCAAGGATGCGAACTGGAGTCGCAAAATAGTCAAAAATCAATCGTTGGTATCTTTTCAGAATTAACGTTCGCCCTCAAAAAATTTGATTGAATCTAGGTTTAGTGCACTTTAAGTTTGAAATTAATTTATTGTTCTATATAATACTTTGTTTGATGCTTGGAACACCTTCATTAACCGATTTTTGAAAAGTTCTTTTTCAGAATCTATTGTTTCCTTAATGTGCAAAACTTACATCAGATTCAATTGCTTTTCTATCTTCATCATTCCACAGAAAAGAGAAACGCAGAACTTTTGCATCGCCAAGGTCCCAGAAAGGTTTATCAAAGGCCAAATAGATTTTGGCGACAGAGCCAAATCCAAGGCCCTAAATAATTCATCTCTTAGCATATTTCATATAGTTATAAAAGAAATGTAGTATTAAGTTCCGCATACCTCAATAGCTGAAACTTTTTCTTCCGGCAGCGGCGGAATGAATAGGGACTTATGTTTTTCCTTCAAAACTCCCAAAGAAACGGTGACTATAACGTGATCAGCTTTATACAACTGTCCATTCGCTGTAGTTATCAGGATTGGCAATTCTTTGTTATTGCTTGAATAATCAATTGATACCACTTCAGTATTTAATATCGTGTTGTTTAGAACCGGAAGTTCGTTTTCAGGATTAGGATAACGCTTCTAGAAATATTATTTTATATTGAATTTATCGCCTTTTTTTGTTCTTCAATAATGTTGTATGCAAAATGATTGTAAAATCCCTTAACGAGCTCAAACTATCAAATCCTTACCATTAAAATATCTAATATTGTCGAGTATCCACGTTCTTTCCAATTAGTTAATAAATTCCCTGGAAAATCATGAAATTGTTCGGAGGCCAACGTGGAAATATCAAACCAAGTCATCGCAGATTCCGAAGATAACTCGGCTAACTCCATATTATGTAAATACATATTCCTATTTTTCAATATTTCTGGCTCATCTTTGAACTCCAAATCAAACCTAATTTTAAAATTAATAATAACAATATTGTTTATAATATGTAACTTTGTTCTGAAAATGAGACCTAACAATAAATGTTCTTCTTACTTTTCTACAGCATAATCACCTAATGACTCATATTTTGTGTCATTAAATACTACATCAGAAATATGCACGTCGAAAAATTCTTCTAACTTCTTAGTCAGCTCTGAGCTCAAGGGATTCCCCTTAGAATCATGGAATTCTTCCACAACTCCATAATTTGGTTTATCCGAACCATCCAGTAAATCAAGCGGTTTGGCTAACTTGTAAGCAACATTCTCAGCCTCACCGTGAACCCATTGACCACCAAGATCCACAGCATATTGACCTTCAAACAATTATTATAAAAAAGGAGAATCCGTTGAAAATATTCATAATGAAAGCTATCATACGTAACTACGTGTATGCAAATTTGGGATGGGAAGGGGGGTGGGGGGGGGGGGACTTATAACTTAAATTTTGAGAAAAATATTGAGAGACTCAATAATTTACTATGGGTTGTTATGCATCGTTTTTAGATGCATTATTTTTTTCCTTACATGTAAAAAACTAAATTCTTCCACAAAACTACAGATACGCATTTAAGGATGCACAGAATAAGAATATGTCAAAAAAAACTATACGTTAAGTACTGTTGAAAGAAGTCATTGAATAATACCAGATATTGATGAATAAAAATATAATAAAGAGCTTACATTGATTATTTTCAGTTAATATTTATTATCTATCATGTTTTTTTGCTATTATCTTCATTGCACATTCATACCTAATTTATTATGCATTCTTAAACATTTCGTGCATTTTCGAATCAGAATATCGATTTATCATAATATTGCCAATAAATGTGTCTATTTTTCGTAATTAGAAAATTAAACAATCATGCAAAACTCTGATAGAATTTTTCCAACATTTACTCACCAAATTTGGTAGTGTAAACACGACCACCAATGCGATCCTCTGCCTCCAGAATTGTTACGTTTTTAAAACCATTCTCTATTAGCTTTGACGCCGCTGCGATTCCCGATGGACCAGCACCAATGATAATAATCCTTGGCTCCCTAGGAGTGTCATTAATTTCCTCGGCATATGACCCAAGAATATTAAAAATAGCCAAGCAAACGAAAAATATTGTCAAACTCCGTCTATTCTTTTCCATGGCGTTGATATATAAATAATCGAGTACTCTAGTAAATATTTATACTTTGCATCTGAAATATTATAAGAATAATCCTGTCAAATTGCATAATTCTTCTCTTTCGTGAATGAAATTATTGATACTTTTAGCCTTATTTGTAATATCTGGACTCGGATGGAATTAAAAAAAACTATCCAAAGCAATGACAAATTATTTGTGAAATATTACGTATGAATTAGTAAATTAAGTTAGCAAACAAATAACCAACAAGAGCATATCTCCCAACATCGCAGTCTACCTCAATTTTTACATGTAATTTTTACATTGCGCATCTACTTTATATGAACTCTTTGAAATTATTCGATGTTTTTTTACTGTTTAAATGGTACATATGAAAATTGCTTTCAGAAATTCATCACGTGTACTTACAGAAAAGGGCTTTTAACACAAAATGAGCCGCATTTATGCGAGACTAGTCCACGAACAGAAAGAATTAAAAATGGTTTTCAGTAACGAATGCCGTGGACTTATAATACGTTCACACTAACTTCACTACAGTCTGGAATTACCATCATTTATATACTTAATTACATAATGCCAGTATGTATTAGTCGTCTAAATATAAAATAGTTTTACACGCGATTGGTCAAAAGCTAATCGAAGGCCGACAGCCTCTTTAATCTTAGTTGGATGATCTGCAAACTAACAAAAATGCAATGTTATTTTTATAGAGGAAAATCGCGATTATTATTATGTATGCATTAAAAATGCGAATAAGTAGAATGCGGCATCGATAAATCTATTTCGTTTATTTTCTTTCACTTGGCTGCGTTGATGTAATTTCTATTCTGCTTTTTCTGTTGATCATTTTTTATATTTTCGTTTTGATAAGCATACGTTGACGTATGCAGTATTCAAAATGGAATTAGAAATCCAATTAAAAGTGTCAAAATTGAAGATAATTTACCATTATTTATAAACATTTATGCAGATTATAGCATATAATATTTTTATTTCTTTGAGAACTATGTAAGGTAAATAAAGGTTTTGTAAATATAATCGGTTTCATGAGAGAAGATAATATTTTCCATAACAAAATATTCAATCTCATAAGTAAGGTGTAAAATGTGCAATTGTAAAATCGAACTAATTGTAATGATGAAAGTAAAGTATTTTTTTTATAAAATTATTCAAATAATCTAATTTTTGGGATTATTTGAGAATGAAATTCAAGATATCCTTTATTTGTTATAATTCGTTACTCTTTAATATCACAATTTTGATTTAATTCAAATCGTGAGGAATCACGTAAAAACTATCTTATTATTTATTCTTTTTCGTTAAAAAAACCTGCGATGACAATGTCATCACTATAAATAAAATGTACAGAGTTTTACATAAATATTTTTACGGGAACGTAAAATTGGCATCACACAATAATACTCCATCGTGGACAGAGAAAAGTTCATTCCTTATCCTCATTTTATTCGGGAATTGGCAATAGCTTTTTATAATGATCCAATAGTCTATTGGCTGCTTTCCACCCGGACGCTATAGCTCCATCAACTGTTGCATATTTATCCTTGATCGTTGCTTCGCCAGCGAATAAAATTGTCTGAACAGAACAGGATATTGATTAATCTATAAAAATATCGAATCTGAGGTAATGGCGAAAATTGACTGTCTACCTACCAAATTCTGTGGAAACAGAGGCTTTTCTATCATGTCAGAGTAGACCTTTATTTTTTGCGTCTCAATGCTTCGATAGCTAGTAGTGCCTCGGAAATTCGGATTGGTGTACCAACGGCTTCTCAGCATTGTATTTGGCGTCGTGACGGTATACGTTTTATCTAGAAATCGATGAAGAGTTTCTATCGTGTGATTGACAATTTTCTCTTCGTTAAGTAGTTCCATTGATTTTGCATATTTTCCCGCTACCCACAGCTCCAGTAAATTAGGCTTGTGCTGAACAGTCGTTGCTTTAGTCATTCCTAAGATCCATATTTTCTCCGGCTGTCAAATTATTACGGTATTAAGTATACAAGGAAATATAATGAATGAATGAATTGATTTTTCAATAACTAGTATAATTTCACCTTCATTAGAATATTAATCAATTGCGAGTTAAGTGTACATATTCATTATAAAAGCAAATTAAACTTACATCAGTTTCGATCAACTCCCTGTCTGCGTCATCCCACAGAAAATTAAACTGTACAACTTTCCTATCCCCAAGCGTCCAAAACGGTTTGTCAAACAATAAATAAATTTTCGCAATGTTACCGAAACCTAAACTCTGAAAGAAGAAACATAATTTTAACGTCTGAAACTCGGCACAGTTCTAAGGATTCATCGTTAGATTCACCAAAATACCTCGATAGTTTTAACTTTGAAATCCGGCAGCGGCGGAATGAACAGGGACATGTGTTTAGCCTTCAAAACTCCTAGCGAAACGGTAACAATCACATGGTCAGCTTTGTACAATTGTCCCTTGGTCGTTGTGATCAAGACTGGTGGCCCCTCGACATCTTGCAAATAATCTATCGACATCACTTCGGTATTCAATATCGTGTTTTTGATTACCGGGAGTTCTTTTTCGGCATCCGGATAACGTTTCTACAAAGCAAAATAGTATCATATTAATGTACACGCTTAATCATTACAGTTCGAAACGGTATATGATATTCGCACCATTAATATATCGAGAATCGTCGAGTAGCCTCGATTTTTCCAATGGCTCATTTCATCGCCCAAAAATTTCCTATGCTGGTTACCGCTCGAGGCAGAAATATCTCGCCAACTCTCGGCATATTCCAAACTCACTACGGACATTTCTAAATAATGCAATAATTTTTTCTTTTGCTTCATTATTTCAGAGATATTTTTAAACTGTTCGTCGAACCTAAATTACAAAATAATTGATGAAAAATGTCAGTCCTGCTAGAATTTATATTATATATGGGTATTCTAATAGTAATACTAACAGTTTTTCCACATATTCGCCGAGCGATTGGTTAACAGTGGTATTGTCGAACTTGGAGTTGCGAACTTTATTGGAATAGAATTCTGTGATGTTTTTCGTCAGAGCTTCATCGACAGTATTTCCTCGAGAATCTAAATATTCTCGGTTGGCCCTGTTATTAGTAATTTGCTCCGATTTATCGAGTACACCGAGGTCTTTGACCAGCTTGTACGCTACGTTTCCTTCCCCTCCGTATACCCACTGGGCCCCAAGTTCCACAGTATAATCGCCTGCGTGTACGCGTTATATTCAATGAGACGTAATCTTAAATTTTCCATACATTGATCAATATTATAATTCAATTATAGGGTGACCGTAGCTATTACTACGGATGCACCAAAATACTGCGGCCCTATAAACCAATGTTGATACGCAGTAATAGATGCAGCGCTCTAGGCATGCGCGCACCAAATACTGCGGGTAATCGGCACAGTAATAGAAACAAGTCCGCGGTAATATCGACAAGATCGCGTATGCTTTCAAGACCGATTTATTAATTTATTTCTCACTGTTTTCGGATACAACTGCATTCTAATCAGTAATAAATATTATATATAAATTTTCTTATGCATGCAAAAAGAATTTTCATTATATTTGTTTGCGTTATCCTCACCCTAGCTTTTATAATTACGTTAATTTTATAATTGCAGTGCGCCTTGAATTCTTAAGTAAAATATTCATGATTGAATTTTCACGCAATTCGCTTACCCAATTTTGTAGTATTGATACGACCGCCGATTCGGTTCTCCGCCTCCAAAATCGTTACATTTTTAAAGCCGTTCTGAAAAAGCTTCGAAGCAGCTGCGATTCCCGATACTCCAGCCCCTATAATCACAATTCTCGGATTCCTCGGGTACCTCGGATTCCTCGCCGTCTCATTATTCTCGCAGGCGCCAATTCGAAAATTAGCAAAAATCACCAGAGTAAGGAGAACGACAGTTTTCAAAGTTCTTGCACACTCTCCCATAGTATCGCGTGAAAAATAAATAAACTTAATATCTGCGAGTCGCTCTTCTTCATGCGTTTGTCGCGCAAACGCTCTGACGGAATTTGTTTTGTTTAGCTTGCTATATCCTGAACGAACGAATCATATTCTGTAAAGACATCGGAATATCAATGTATATTATAAAAAAGTAGGACATCTTTAAAAATATCAAGAAAAAAATCGCATTAATTGAAGATACTTATGAAAGATTTAAATGATCTGTAAAATATATAATAAGTAGGTAATGGATAAAATACTCAAATGCAATGATTATCAAGAAAAAAAGTCTCATTTTCACGGGTCTGGTTGTACTCGGATGTATCTACTTCCGAGCAAGGATACGGTGTATAATACTCAAGTATCAAGCGTCTCAATCGACAAGAATTATTCAATCAACGATGCGTCAACGGATTATTATCAACTCTGACACGTGCCAAAATAAGTAATAAGTTGCAACTGTGTAGCTCCGGAAATTCGAAACGTCTACTTTTGATTAATGATATTTTCAAAACATATGCCGCAACATTTTACCACTTTCCCCACGCGTACAGTAACCCAAGACAAATTGCATTCCAGCCACAAAAGTCATATTCAATTATAACGAGTATTACCTGGGATTTCGACGCTGCACAATCGCGTACTTCCCCAGCACAGCAGCAATCACAACCTATCGAGATGTTCAATTTGTATACGAGATAGTCGATGTGCCTTAGGCGTGCCCTCGCTAAGAGCCAGAGGCGATGTGGCAAACGCCGGTGACACCCGTCCAGGTTTTCTAAAGCGCGAACACGTCGACAGCCGAGACAACCGGTATTCGTTAGTAAATACCGGTGGCTCATGATGGCTTGTACCTTTAGCTCGTCTGTAAGGCGATACACTAGGAGCCACGCAGGGCCGGGATAATCGTCTCTCGTTTAAACTGCAGCGGCTTGCATGTCAACCATGTGCAGCACGCCGTCTAAATCTAGGTATATGTACTTGACCGCGAGCGACTGGATTAGCAATAGCAGATCTAAAGGTCGCAATCATTTGAAATCGCCTGGTTTCGATGTGATTCGCCTTTCGTGTCAGAGGAATTGCAATTTTTTCCAATGCCAGCGGATCGTTCATTTGAGTATTTAAGAAGTACAGTTAAATCCTCGACATTTGACAAGATGCTTTGCAGTGATCCGCGTACTTTTTGATAATAAAAAGATCAAATTTAATTTGACGATAAAGAGCAATGTTGATGGTCAATTATAAAAATATCTTACATCTTATTTCTGATTATATAATAAATTACATGGGCATGCTTCGATTGAAAAAAATTATCACAAGTTATTTCATATAACGTTTATTCGTGAAATAATAATTATTTACAATAGGATTCGTCGCGTTTTTGAAACGCTGAGTAAAAAAAAAGGAAAGTATAAGACCAAAATGTCAAAACTTTGCCATAAAATATAAAATCAGTCTTTTAAAGATATCCGTGAAAAACATAGCTGCTAAATAAAAGTTTCGGCGAGATAGCAAAACAATGTCTAGACTGTTGGAATACCATAATTGAGTAATATACTCGCGCTAAAAAGCGCACACTGTAAAAGCTCATTAAAATTAAGTAGAAACGCATACTGTACAATTCCATAGTAATTTTTCTATTACATATAATTGTATAACGCTGATTACGTATATTTACAAATACACAACAGTTTAAGGCTGTTCAACTGTAATACAAGTGCGCATTATAAAATTCACGTAGCACAATGTTAAAATTTTTCTTATTAAAAATTGTATATCGCTTACTAAATTTCGAATATATAAATATTATTCGCAGTGAGTAAAAATTGGCTATGGCAGATTATTTATCTTATAAAATTATGTTACTAAAGTGATTTTAAAATTCATTTTTTGCATTCTGTGTGCAAGCAAGTACAAAATGGTTTGTTTATACTCGCATATTTTATGAATAGGCTGAAAGTTTATAAACTTTTTAAAAAAGAATATGCAGTGCTTAAGATAAAAGAAGTATAAAATTTAAATAAATAGAGATCAAATCATACCATCATGGCACGATTTTTTTATCTGCAAGTCATAATACATCTCGATTAAAATGTGAAATTTTTAATCGTACTAAGTAATTTTCTAAGTTTAATATTTCCTTAAATAATAAAATTCACATCATCGCGCATATTTTTATCTCAGACATACGGATGATAAAATTGTTGGGCAAGAACATGACCTTCACTTAATTATTAATACGGAAGTTGTTGAACAGTCTTAGAAAATTCTATAATCGTAGCTCACTTGCAGATATGTAGAATGAAAGCTAATAGACTTTAAGCATTCAGAATGACGATTGGTCAATTTGACATTTATGAAGCATAACACGATTCGACCTCCCAATAAGAGTCCCTCCTTATAGTATGCTTTTGTCAACAATCTCAATGATGCTCACTAATAACAATGTATTAATCTTTTAATATTGAAGACGTTCGAAAATTTTTTTTAAAATAGCATAATAATATCTCCAAACATTAATTTTCAAAATTCAAGTATATAATAAAATCAATTTATACAAGAGCTAAAAATTGAAATGTTGTATTTTAATTGAGCATTATCAATTAATGTGTGCTTATATATCTATCGAGATTTAAAACAACTCCTGTATCCATAAAAAAATCTAAAACTTTTATGATTAAAAGTTAAAATTATTTTTACAAATTTTTGAAAATACTATATTCCAGAAGGAACCTGATTAAGAGATCGGGTTACATTTGCAGCAAGCTACATTTTAAAAAACTTTATAGCTTCTTGGCACGATTTAGGAAGAAAATGTAGTGCGAAGTATTACACCTTATACAGGGATGGACAAATCTAATTAATTTAAAAAAATTAACTAAGCTAAATTAATTTTAAAATGCAAAGCTCTGTACGTTATTTAAGTTATCTTTCACCATCTACTTCTTAAGATACATGACATAAATATTACACTTAAAATAATACACATTAAATATCTAACAATTAGATATGCCAACCCCTGATTTTAGTTAATCTAGAACTATAGTCAAAGTTTTTAAACTCCTGATTCCAAATAGCTAAATTATGTTATAATATTATGTTCATTTTTAATAAACAGAACATTTTTAACTTTATTTTACTTACATAACTCCGTAACAAAAATAATTTTGAAAATACAATAAATAAAAAAATTCATAAATTTGAATATAGTTCCATGTTTATACTTTTAATTTATTTACGGAACATACCTCTATTGCCATGTTTTCATTAACTAATTTACAGTTTACTACTGTAATCAGGCCGCTTATATCAGGAATTAAATAGTTGTTTTTTCAGTTTAGTTTACCCGCATGGATTCTAGATTTTTAATAAATTATCGGACTTTACCGAACTGGCTGACAGTTATAAACGTATACATTATTAGCAAGACTAGTTTTGAGAGTATCGTAATTTATTTCAACCACTGAATTGTCAAATATAAATTAATTTACTAAAGTCTCTGTAAAATAAAATAAAATTTAAATAAGTCAAAAATCTATCAAAATTATTTGTTGAATCGGTGTAGAGTACAAGAAATGTATGTATCTTGATGATTAAGGTGTACGTTAATAGATAAAGTATTGACTTAAATTAAATATTACGATCATAAAATGTGTAAAACATGATTTTTCCATAAAGTATAAATAGTTTCAGTGCTCAAAGAAAATCTCTCGCCACTAGTCCAATGGTCTCTCAAACACTTGTCTCCTTTTTAACATTTCTCATTTCAGGTTGCATCGACTCGTCGTCATCTTCATCACTCCCCAAACGACTTCCAGTACCGTCATCCCTCATCTCTCGGCTACATTCTTTACCATTAATATGGTGTTGTTTATGATGATAATGGTGGTGATGATGGTGATGATAATGGTTGTCTCTTTCTTCTCTCTGTCCAAAATCATAAAGCTGCAAAGCCTCACCCACGACTATCTCGTCATCTTCAACGAGCGGTATTACCGCATTTGCTACATTATCATCTTCCTCCTCTTCTTCTTCCGAGGTAACCTTCGTTTCGGAAGTGGCAGGTGCTATCGCAGCAGTCGGAAAAGGCAAAAGTTCTTGTTGTCGCCTTTGGGTATCGGTGCCATTGTTACTGGATCCAAAAAGAATCCTATCAAAATCGTCAGCTGCTCGCGAGCTTTCCAAACTTGTGGCGTCATTCAGCGAGCTTCGATAGCTACTTTTGTTACGCGAAGAGGCCATCGAGCGATCCGCCAGAGGTAGTGAGCTTAAACTACCTGAATGGTGGTTGCACATGTCATAGGATCTGGTAACAAAAATATAGTCTCATTCCTTTGTAGCAAATTTGATTGTCCAAATACTGCACGCAGCTAGACAAAGCCTTGTTCCATCGTTTTTATGTTAACATGATTTAACTAATACGATATCGATACATACCTATACCTAGCGATTCTTTGATCCCTCTCTATCGAAGCGGTTTCATCGACACTTGATCTCCGACCGGTGATGCCATCCGTCGACCTGGATAATGCCATCTCACTGATATCCGAGAGATTGTGCTCGCTTCTTTCGCTAGCTATTTGCGTCATGGATTCCATTTCCGAGCTACACTCGAGGCTGCACTGTTGCGAGACGTTGCGCATCTGCTTCTCCTCTTCGACCTTTGATTCAGTTGTGTCCGATTCGTAAGGGCTTGTACACGTTGCATGGCTCATCATTGGATGATACTTGCGTCGACTTGCAACTACAATCGATATTCGAGAAATTAAATTACCATAATTACTTTATCAGATTATACTTGTGGGAATAGAAAATACTAACCATTTGGAGTCATCAAAGGCTCATTATTAATTTTCCTGGTATTTTTTCCAAGATTTTCCTGTCCGATGACATACCTCAGCGCCAAATTTCTATCTTCCGATACACTGCCACCGCTATCCGATAATATGTTAACATTCTTCACGTCGTTAACCGGATTCATCTCCACGTGAATATTCGTGTTATTAACCTTTGCGCTGCTCCCCAATATACTCCTCTCGATGTCGTTATCCAACTTGACCGGTCTTCTAGGTATACTGACACAGCTGCCATTGTCACTAGTTGCTCCACCATCTCCCTGCTTTCGTGGACCAAGATTACTATTCTTAGTCATGTTACGTCGCTGCTTTTTGAAGAATTTACGGGCTACACCGCTCTGATGGGGATTGTAGAACATCTCCACAGAGGCTGGTGCGGATTCCGTGTTGAAAGTCGTGACAGAGTTATTGGAGCGATATTGTTGTCGGTGGAGCATTATGAGATTGGCGTTAGCTACGAGATTGGGCTTGACGTGACAGCGAGTCGCATCATTCGCGGTGAGCTTGGATGTATTGCAGCTGCTCTGAGATTTGTGCGTATGCCGAGATGAACCCAGAGAATTCGTATCTGACGTTACCTGCGTCGCTTGCGAGTTTGATAGCGGCGGAGCTGAAAAATAACAACAGGCATAGTATTTTAATGGATTTTAATAATAAAGATTGTACACGAGCCCCAATCGCACTATCTTTTGACTTTTCGTTAGAGTGATATCAATTTTATAAGCAAAAGAGTCTCACCGGTAAGCGGTACGAGCGGTTGCGTTGGAATTGCTGGATTAGCATCGGATACGTTTCTTGTTCGACAGCACCTGTTCTTCTTTTGCTTTAGCCAGCATCTCATCCTGAGCCACTGAGCTCTGACATCGCTCCGGGCTATCCCATAGAACAGCAATACAAACATACCAAGTGAGCTCGCAGAAATCGCGTACAAGACTGCAAACAGTGTCTCCTTGTATGGAATGTACATATTTAGTAGATTTGCGGTAGTCATTGCGGCACACAGCCACGCTATCAGATAAAGAATCATCACGACAATGAGTCCCTTCAACTGAGTCATCTGCAACAAAAGCAATAACGTAACAATGAATACATTAGCTAGGTACTCGTTTCAATTCTCATTATTGGCTACATGTATATTCTTACCTGTGAGTGTTCCTGATCCTCTACCTCGGATGATACGGTCTGGGAGCTATGCAGACTAACCCTATCAGATCCCGGATTAGGATTGGGCTCCAGTAGCTCGAGATCGACATTCTCGGTTGCTTGAGTGCCTTCGGATAACTGACCATTCAAATCCACACTTCTGATGGTACAGCGTATGAGCATGTGCAGGATTGTCAGATAAACGAGGAGTATGGCAGCCGGGACGAAGAGAGCAGCGAGAGACGGTGTCGAGGTGAGAAAGCAATGAGAGTAGCCTGCGTACTCGCGCAAATTTATAGCCCCGGAGATGCCACAGATAATTAAAGCTATACCCCAGCCAACGAGGTAGAGACCGAGGAGTGGCTTACGTATTGGCTGTTCTCGCAGTTCATCATCGTCTGTTATCGGATCCATTGTTGATTTCGAAAGTCGCTTATACATATTGCTGTGGACACGTAAATATTTACTATGAAATGTTATGCCGTTAATTTACAAAAATTTTGTAATGTGCTCACGACAATCAGGTACTGCACTGCAGGTGAGCAATAAGAATTCTTGCTAGACTGATCAGTTTCTGCAGTGCAGTCCCTCTCAAATTTAAGTGCTTCATAATTAATATTGAAGATATACCTTGCTGATACAGTCATCCAAAATAGACAGCAAAGTGAAAGATAATGTAAACTAATTCCAACTCCTTGGCAAATATCTACATTTTCAGTCTGTTGTATACCGGAACTGTATAGAAAACAGAGGAGCGCAATAGCTACCCAAGTATTAATAACGCAATGTTTCGCTTTTTTGGGCATTGCTATGGAAGCATAGCAGCAGACATATGTTACTGTAGTACAAATCAGGCACACCACTAATATGAAACTTCCCACGTATATTGCAGGATTAGAGTATTTAAATTTGGCACCTGCAAAGCTGTTGGCAAATGAAAAATATTTTTACAGTTCACTAAATTTAGTACTTGTAAAGTACGAAGAATAATTATTATTGAAGCTATTGTTCCTTGCTGGTTTTGTTAAAGGTGTGGAGGACTCAATTGATCGCCAAAGAACAAATATATTAGTACTGCAACTTTTATTAAATCTTGTTGCGACGTTTCGATAGCCTAGTATACCATTCTCATCAGGCAAAAAACTCTAATACATAGCTTTTTTACAAGTTGTAAATTATTTTGAACATAGTGAATGTTTTTTTATATGAAGAAAAATCCTCAACTCTCACACCACTTTTTTATAATTTCCCGAGCCTCGCGACATAACATATTTATGCATTGCCGTTTATGCATTATCGTGTACATTATGCTTGTCCCGAGGCTCGGGAAATTATAAAAAAAATGGGGTGAGAGTTGAGGTTTTTCCTTCATATAAAAAAACATGCATCATGTTGAAAATAATTTACAACGTGTAAAAAAGCTATGTATTAGAGTTTTTTTGCCTGATGAGGATGGTATATGCATACTAAGCCATCGAAACGTCGCAACAAGATTTAATAAAAGTTGAGGTACTAATATATTTATTCTTTGACGATCAATTGAGTCTTCCACACCTTTTACGAAGAATAATCTTCTTTTTTTCAAAAAAGTACATTTAATTTACCTTCTGCCATCTTTATCAAGAAAAGATTTGTCTTGCAATAGTCCATAATAACCCAGTCTGTCACAGTGGAAAATGATTAAATTATTATGAAAGTTTGATAAATGACAACCATCACTTGTCCAGCCTCCAGTCTTATTATTTAAAGATGAATCCCATACTACTGGTACCGGTTTACTTGCAGTATAATGAATCAAAGGTGCTTTTAGCATGATGTACACAGGATCAGTAAGATTTTGGACAGTTGTTCCCACTAAAACATTTACAACAGCTTAATAAATTAATTAATTTTGTTAAAGTATTATAGAGGCTAAGCATACACTTACTTAATTTGCTACCAGCTATACTTGATGTAACATCTGTATTGTCTTCATCATTAATCTTAGGAAAGAGTTTATTATCTGTGTACATAGATACCATAAGTTGATGAGATATTGCACTACTTTTGACGCTTTTAAATAGTGAGGCAGGCAATTGTATAGAAGCCTCAATCATTGTTTCTCCATTATTCGTGTTAACAATCGCCGTTTTATTACTCATGGAACAATGAAGTAGTTTTACATATGAATTCTCTGAATTGCTATACCAAGTACATGTTAGGCCAGCAAAATTGTCAGCCTTCACACGATACTCCTCTAAAGCCATGTTTTTTTTATGTAACTGTATAAGTTGACTGGATGGTGTAACCTCAACAATGAGTTCAATGGTTTTTATTAATCTTGTGCAGGCTCCATAGCTAATCTCTGCAGCTTTTAACATTGATTTAGGTAAGTTTAAAAGTACATTCACTACATCGATGAGCATACTGCCGAGCTCTTTTTCTTCGACTAAGTAGCTAGCATAATTCTCAAGAATTTGAGTGACAAAGTTAACTTCGACTGGATCAGTTAATGAAGCCCCTTCACCAGTAATATTTTTGAGTTTCTTAATCGTCTCCAACAAAGAGCCTTTTGGAAGAGATAATTTAGTTAGAGATATATTTACTATAGAAAATTGTTCAAGTATCTTCGTTGTAGCAGATATATATGGGCAGTAATCTGTATTCAAGTTTTCCCATTGACCTGTATTGTTACATTCATATGAAGCTCGTGGAGGAAGTTGAACGGAACCAACAGGAAGACCACTGCCTTCACAAGGCAATTCTACTTTCCATCCTATTACAGTTCGAGGCCATGCATAAATTCCTTTGTTGCTTCTTGTTACTAAAAGTTTCAGTTATAATTAGTTTAATTAAACTAGTATATTTGGCAAAATGTATATAAATATAAAAAAAATATACCTGCTAAAGGACAATACTGTGTGCGATTAGAAATAACAATAACATTTATAGCCCTTGATATATTTCCATAAGCTGACACTAAAAGGCAGTTCCATTGTCCATTGTGCTCTTCTGTCACTGGATCAATATTGAGAGAACTGGCAACAATACCACTATCATCAAGATATTTATTTTCAATTTTAACATTTGTGAAGCTATTTTGTGGATTATCATATAAATTTAAGTCTAAAATATCGGCAGTAATATTTGAATTCCATAACCAGTTCAGTCTAGCATATCTATCATTTGTAATACTGGGTGCACGGCACTTAAGAGTTATAGTGTCACCAGCAAAAACAACTTGATTTTGATCGGGCACTATTTCAATAGCTGGTGTTGACCATTTACATTCAAATTCTTTGAAAACTCTTAATTTCTTAACTAATTTTCCTTTCAAATTTGAAGGCAGGTCACATTCTGGTGGTGGGCTAAAAAATTCAATTACATTCAATATAAGTTTAAACACGTACAGATATAGATACTTTTTTTATTGATTAGTTATGATTAATTATCGAAAAGGAATAGAAAATTAAATTTCTGAAACTCACTTTAATTTCACAGAATTATTTTGTATCCAATAACTAAACCAAAATAGATTGCAATCGCAATTCCATGGATTGGCAGAAACATCCCTAAAAAAATTATGAATAATAAACAAATGTTTGAGCACCAATTAAGATAAGCTTATATAGTATAATTATTAAACTTACAGCTGTCTTAAAGCTGGTAGACCATGAAAAGTTCCTTCCTTTAAAGTTTCTAATTTATTTCCATTTAATTTCCTATGAATAAAGTAAAGATTTTACGTTTTGGAACAAAATTAATCTAATCTAAACTGTGCATTTTCTACTAATTTTGTTTGTGTTGTATTATGGTAACATAAAATATTAATAATTAATCAACACAAGTAATTTGACAATAAATATAAAATAACAAAAGTATAACTAAAGAACAAAAATACTAATTTGTCAACTAAATTTATATTGAAAACTTACAAACGATCTAAAGCCAATAAACCATGAAATACCGTCACCTCTAAAGTACTTATTGCATTATTTGATAAGTTTCTGGAAAAACCAATTGCAAAAAGCAAAGAATACAGCAGAAAAATGCAAAGTATTATTAAATGTATGTAAAGTTTTATTAAAACAAAAAATACATTTTGTAGATACTTACAGTCTTTTAAGATTTGGCAATCTTTTAAAGGCATGTGAGTCAATAGATGAAATGAGATTTTTACTCAAGTCTCTGAAAAAATGATTTATTCGTAAGAAGATTATGTTTATATATTTTTTGTAATAGAAAAGAATTTATGTTGTGTATAAATTTATTTTTTTAAAACACTGATATAAAATTTTGAGTATAAAAAAAACCACTAAACTAATTACAAAAAATTTTGATTTACAAAAACATTTACTATTAACATAAAAATATTAAGTATTCTTACAGTCGCTCTAAATTTACTAAGCCTTCAAAAACTCCTTCATCAAGTAATGTTATTTTGTTAACGGAAAGATTTAACCGATTCAAGTTAGATAAGTTCTTGAAAGTGTCGACTTTGATGATTGATATATCATTTTTGCTTAAATCCCTTAAAAAATAAAAGAAATTATTATAAGATGTTCATGATTAATTTATCTCAAAAAATCTTGAAACATGTAAAATTTGACTTACAAATGGATCATCTGAACACTGACTGGATTAAAATCGATCTCTTTAATGTCTTTTATATCATCTTTGCAAACTACTCTTAGCCATTCTGCTTGTGGTTTAATATGCCTGCAATTACATCTAGATGGACACATAGAATACACAGGCAGGAGGAAGCCTTGTATAAGAATCAAGACTGACAGTATCCTGTACATCTTGCAAAGAGAGCTATTTAAAAAGAAAATAAAAAATAGGAGAGGCCTTTATACCTGCAAAATAAAGTTTTATTTAATTCTAATGATCGCAAATAATAAGTAAATATTTGTAAAAAGACAATCCCTTTTAAATATTTCATTGTCTTAAAATATATTATTTTAAATTAAAAAAAAATTGTAGTACTCAGTTTTTGACAATTTGTCTGCAGAATTAGTTAATTTTTGTATTATTAAAAGCTAATATTTGTTAAGTAAGCAGTAGTAATAATGATAGTTTATTGATTTTTATTATGAAACAGCTTTTTCTAAATATTCTGAAAACAATATTCATCAGAAACTATAAATAAAGTACGAATTATGGATTGCATCTAAAAACCCACTTTGAGCAGTGAAAATCTAAAACAATGTGTAAGAATGACTACTCCATTTTACGACCACGCTTTTATTTACAAACAATGATGTTTGTTGTGTCTATTACAATCCTTTTATTACTAAACTCCCTCCTATTACAGAAAATAAACAGTGTAACCGCGGAGCTACAAGTAGCACATTACTGTAGTTACGTATATCGGGTCAATGACTTCGTTTATATACAACATACATAACATGCATACTTAATCTTCCTGTGTAAATATATTTGACAAACAGCACTTTCTTTATTTTACTTACGGCCAAGATTAAGGATGCGGCTCTCCCTTTATTATCATTCACATCGTGCCACCAAAAAATGCGCTGCTGCTGCTCTCCAAAGTCAGAATCGAAACCGCCTCGAAAGGAAAAAAACACGGACACCCCGAAATCTATAAATTTTCACCACATTTGTACACACCCGTACTTTTTCGGTTAAAAAATGCACACCAAAACGCTCAATTATCGCAGACTACATTGCATCGGTGATCATTACTCTCGAATAAAATCTGCGAGCCGCAACCAAAGGATGCCAGATTAAAACATCCTCTCCCTGGAATTTCAAGTGTACCATGTATCTGTGCTGTGTGAATCTATATAGCATTAAAGACTATCTCTGTCCTTTTTCATAACCCTAAAATTATCTTTTATCCTTTTCTTATATGCTGCGCGTCTTCAGAACCAAATCTATAGTAAAGTTTTTATATCTTCCATGGCTGGGCCTGGCCTGCGCTGCCGCTGTAGTGCCTGCAAGTAGTGCAAGTAGACACTGTACACATCAGGTACACCGTACAGGGTACAGGCAACGAAGACTATCTTAGTATCTTCGTTGGTACAGGCTACAGCCCGAGTAGAAACTCACATAAGGCGAAGATCCGGGCCTGATCAGTAGCCTGAAGTTCCGGATCAGGACCTTACCAGGATACTGACTAGGACCTTATCAGTTGTGTGATCAGGCTTTGATCAGGACCGGATGAACATCCTGAGGTCAGGTATTTTTGTAAGGTCCTGAGCAGGACCTGATTTGGGAAACAGCACAAAATCACCATGGTTGTGATTTTGAGGTTAGATTATGTTACGGCGCGCCATACAAAGGCCTGCGATGATACTGAAGTTCAAAATTATAAAAAGCGTAGGTTTACCAAATTTTATTAAAAATCCTAAAT
>UELV01135508.1:0-17364 GCA_900490015.1 Megastigmus stigmatizans | reverse complement strand
GTGTATATATATATATATATATAAACACACGCAGGATGTTTGCTGCGTATCGGCAATTTCGGTTTTCACTACTATATAAATGACACAGATTTCGCCGCGCGCGCTTCTCTGGTTATGGTTGACCGAGCGCATCGGCGAATTAGTGCAGCGAGCGCTTCTGTGTGGATCTGCGCGAACTGCCATGGCGATCGGCGGACTCTTGACGAGTGTCTTTTTTGGAACACACGCTTGATTAGCAGGGTTCATTGGTCTTCGGTAAATCGCTATACTTTGATTAAATGTATCGTTAAATGATTAAAAAGTTATTGTTGCCGTTTCGACAGAGACAACTCGTTTTCGATTAATACTCTCTCGTAGACTTTAATAATCTTCGAATTTTCGAGAGAGAAAAATGAACGTTTCGACTGTTTCGCAAATACTGTAGCGATTAACTTGGAATGCTTTTTTACGTCCTGATGAAATTTAATTGCAAAGATTGCAAATTCTATCCACGAATTGGACTTTTTTTTTATGAGCTTAAATTGACTTAATATACAGCTGTACTACCACTTTTAGAATTACATTATTTTCTCGGTTTACTCGTTAACAACGTTAGCTGTATTATTCGTAAAAGCGAACTTGCGGATGCAGATTGTCGGATGCAAATTTTGTAGAAAATCAATTACGTATTCATGAAAAAATTATAAGATTGTGAAAGCTAAGCTGTGATGAACGTGCGTACACATACGCGTACACGCGACAGAATCATCAATTTCATTATTTTTAATATTGACGCCAATTTCACTTTTCTCTGCACTAGTGCATCGTAAACATTAAACGGATCTTTAAACACATAATCAAGGATATTAAATCTACTTCTAGAAAATAAATCTTACTTTAGAATTCCAAAATAGATACTTTTATTATTTGATTTACCAAGTTTTTATTATTCTTTTGACAAAGTGCACTTTGAGCAAAGTGCAGTGATAATAATATTAGAGAAAGATAAAGTTCGAATTATTTATTTTAAACAAAGTTTCGAGTGTGGCGATAATTTATAGTTAAGTCGAAACCGATATGAGAAACTGTGGAGTCAACTGTCAACTTCGGGTCATTTCATATCTCTTTCGTCGTAGCTCTTCTGATAAGTTTAACTTACTTGCGCAAAAAACTTTTTCCGAGAAGTGCGTCTTGGATAATATTTCTTGGATAGTGTAACTTTAGAATGTATATTTCTCAAGAGTAGTTTAATCACTTGTTCTAAAACAATTAAGGCTACCAAGTCTATGCAAGAAAGCAATATTTTAAATATTACGAAAATAATCTAGAAAAGCGAACAAAGATCCTCTAAAGACTCGTAGAAAATGCGATTTAGTATTTATTCTAGCTATCGAGAAACACTGTTTTCTTAATTACAGTTCGTGGCGGTACCAGTAATTTACCGAACGGTTAAGACTAATGTATTTTTAACAGGTCGCATGTTATTTTTAATTAATTAAAAAGAAATTGATTCTATCGTTTATAAAATTAATAAAAGTATTTTTTAATTATTTAAATCGGCGGAAATGATATTTTACTTGTAGAAACCATTAAAAATAATTTGATTAGGTACGCGTTTTTTATATAAATTATTATGTTCCAACACTGATACCGTGACCTTCAAGAATGTTATTTTAAATACAATTTATGAAACTGATATTACATAAACTAATTGTAATTTATTTACAAATTTTATTATTTCCTTAAAAATTAATAAGATTCAGGAAAAATTAACAAGATTATTTAAGTTTTTAGCATTAAGTACAGATCATCATAATTTATAACAAAGATATTTTTCTAGAATATAAGTTTCACAAATATAATTAAATGAATATGTATATATTTACTAATTTACTTATCTAGTTAACGAGAAGATTGAAAATGCGTTATATAAAAATGCAAAATAAGATGAAAAATGTTTTTATTCATGTGTACTATATATATATTCTGCAGTGAGATAATGCTAGGCTATCAATACGATACGATTTCACTTATATTTATAAGAACTGATTAAACAATTTTGATTGAAACTCGATTAAATGAAATCTGGCACAGTAACAGTTCATAGACTTGCAGCTGTAAGTATATTTATAAGAATTTTCTAGAACCTCCACTGAAGGTTGAAAAAAAAATAGCAAAATCTTTATATAGTAATAAAAGATTTAAATTTAAATATAAGATATCGCTCGCAAAACGCCATTCCGTATCTTGACAAATCTACAGGCAGGGTCGATTTGAAACGGGCGCCAGGGTCGGTACAGCGCTCAGCTGCGCATGCGCAAGAATATCGACATAACCTACTGCTGCTCGCGCACAGAGAGAGAGAGAGAGAGAGGACGCCGTCGCCGCAGCTGCCGCCACCCGTCGCGTCGGTGTGTGTCGCGTAACGCGTTAAAATACTGATCAGGCTGTATGTATTGGCCGCGCGCACTTGGCCGAGTCTGGCCGATGCGTAATGTGTGTTTCTCGATACGTCGGGGGAGTAACACAGGTTAGCCAGCTCAGCTCGCGACTCGCCCGCATTCGAGTAGTGGAGACCGACGCCGTTCTCTCTCGTCGGCCCCGACGAAAACCACGAAGATGAGCAGAGAGACGCGAGGCCAACAACCGAAGCAGAAGCAGCACCAGCGACGACGACAACAACAACAATCGCTGCGCAGATAAGCCAGGAGTAGCGGAGCAGCAGACGGCTCGCGGCGCGGGAGGAGATAAGGGAAAACAAAACGGTGTCTGCTGCTCTCGAGAGTCTGCAGCGGCGGTCAACGACGCGAGATGAGCAGAGCAGCCCAGAGAATTGACAAGTGACAGGTGTGTGTCTGTGTGTACGTATGCGTGTGTGTGTGTGTGTGTGTGTGTTTACGTGTTGTAGCAGATCATCCTGTGTTCGAGCGAGCGAACGAGCTAGAGATATAGAGAGAGAGAGAGAGAGAAAGGGATCGCAGGAGAGAGAAATGGCGAGTATAGCGGGTGGCTCCGCCGGCCTCGGCAGACCTCCGACGATGCTCGAGCAGCTTCTCGAGGAGATCAACTTCCAGAGGACAAAGGAGATGCGACAGCTACTCAAGGATGGTAAGTACCTATACATGCATTCGATCGGCTGCTTCACATTGTTTACCTTTGCACGAGTGGGAGCGAGAGAGAGTGTATGATTATTGTCGCGCGCCACCAAAGCGTCTGTTCTTTATTAATACATGGGCTATTTGATGTTTCACGGCTCAATTTATGCACTGCACGTTTTGCCCCCGAACTGAAATTTATGCTATTTAATTACAAAATCAATACGTATTGGCGTATAACCGACTTAGGGAATAAATACGATTGGAATTTTTGCTTTCCAAGTGTATTTGTTCGGGAATGTTTATGAGCGGCTTAACATAAGCAATCCTATATAGCTCTGGGATATATTAAAATTCCGTTGTAACGCCGTTGAATTGCATACTTAAAAATCGTTACATCACCTTTTTTATGACCTCTGAATACACGTGTATTCGCATTCGTATTTTGAGAATAGAAGAATGGCCGTAAAAGAAAATTACTGTAAGGCTAAAGAATCCAGGATTAAAGGAAATGACTATAATGATCGAATCTATACTTATTTTATCATTCACAAATACCGGGTAGACAGTTCATTAAACTATTGAAGTATTAAGATTGAATCGAGTTGTGCAATTTCTATTTAATTACTTGGATACAAGGTTTTTTATAGCTGTACGCTTATATACATGTTACAATAGTTTGAAACGAAAGATAAATACAGCCGAATTAAGTAAGAGTGTACGTTCTTAACGCTTGGCGAAAGATTGATTTACACTCTAGTCACGACACGGTATCAAACATTAAAACTGGAATGATCGCTAACTTA
This sequence comes from Megastigmus stigmatizans, assembly GCA_900490015.1. Taxonomy (NCBI): domain Eukaryota; kingdom Metazoa; phylum Arthropoda; class Insecta; order Hymenoptera; family Megastigmidae; genus Megastigmus; species Megastigmus stigmatizans. The sequence goes on along the minus strand of UELV01135508.1, from coordinate 13,484 downwards.
AACTAATGATCATAAAAAGCCGGAATGTATGTCAGTAGTTTTCCCATTCTGGGTCTCTATACGTGTATGTATAATAGATGTATATATATATATATACATGCGTTTCGCATATACTTCATAACACACATAACAAAAGCTTATATATTCTCGATATTTCACGTCTAAGGGACTGAGCCAGTTTCTGTCGCAGAAAGTTATATTGTTACAAATTTCGTTATCCATATGGCGCACTAGATTTTAAAAAGTTCACAATCCTTATGTCCCTATAAAGCATTAATGTTTTATGAAATGTACTTTTAATTGAGAAGGAAATATAAGAGAAAGCAAATAAGCGATGCAAATGATACACAAAAGATTTTGTTGTATGGAAAAATTAAGTTGCATGCGGATAGTATTTGGACTAATTGGCAAGTTTCCAAACAGATGATTCAATTATTCATAACTTAAACTTGGACATTGAGAAATATACAGAACAATTATAATTGACGTATTGATAAATGTCGGTTAATCATTGACTTTTTATATCAATCGCAATAAGTTGCCTTAACAGGCGGGATACCATCGGAATGACTGTATCGGTTGGTCTTCTACTAACGTCATAAGATTAAATTAAAGATTGATTCGTCAAGTGCGACAGTATTTTTCTCTCGATTGCAGGATCTATAAGTACATGTTTGCGGATGATGTGACGTCTTTTAATGAACGTAATCTGCACCATCGTTATAATCCTAAAAAGTAGAGATCGAACGAATTGATATTAGAAAGTCTATGCACGCACTCAGATCGGATTTATTAGCCTATTTATAGTTGAGAATCGATTATAATTATCGCTGTGATCGACACTTGGCTCGAACCCCGTTAAACAAGTATACAGCACTAAGGCAAATATATTAAGCGATAGGTCGTCCTAGATTTTCCAAGCGGCGCCAAGACGACGTCTTGTGCACGAAAATTGCGCATTTCCCTGGACTCTACCGTCACACAAAAGGCTTGGCTTGGCATCAAAGGCAAAAAATGCCTGTGCTAATTTACTTCATGATAGGGATTTTCAATCAAAGTGTCTCTGTGTAAACAAAGTGCTTATAGAGAGGTCTGTCAGGTTTGCTCGTGTAAAGCGCGAAAGACGGGGAATGATCGATATAAAGCATCAATTTGGAGCGCCAAAGCGAATCAATGTCGTCGGGAATCGATGCTTGAACCAGAGGAACTGGTTGTTTACGTTGAATTAACTTTTTTTTTTTTTTATTGCCCAAATCGATTTTAGCGAGAATAATTCACTCTTATCTGAGCTCTCGAGTGCTGTTTAAAATAGACTCGTACTACGATTTGGAGATTTTATCGGATACGTGACGAGCAATCGACGTTCTCGGCATTATGTAAAACTTGATGAGCTTAATTCTGGAAAATTAAGGCGTTCAAGTGTTGTTATTATTGGAATTTGTTGAAAAGGAATAACTAATTATTATAATGACAGTGAAATAAAATAATCGATTAGGTAATAAATGTAGCACTCGGGCCAAATAATAGAGTCTTTAAATTTAAATGCCTGATGTTTAAAGTTGAACTAAATAATAGTATTATATACAATTAACTAGAATTAAATCTGTTTAAAATTTGCAAATTAGCTGCTATTACCTGAACTAATGCATGTATCAGTAGATAATACATTGCACTCTTAAGTTTCAAATGTTATACAAAAAAAATTAATTGATTTAATAGTGTCGGAATAATCAGCTTGTAAAATTATGCTTACCTTAACTGTTTGAAGAATACGTGCACAAAATACTATTTCATGTTTCAAAAATAGCTAACTATAGATTTTATTATGTCTTGAATGATTTCTTAGAAACCAATTTCAAAACTTCCAAAACTACATGAGAACCTTTGCTCTTACAGATTCGGGATTCGTGATGCTGCAAGGTACGACCTACTGGACGGACCTGTTCGTTCGTCACTTCCTCTTTCAAGCTGGCCACTCGATCGATGGTGACGATCTCTTGTTTTTCGTTCGCAAGAAACACGTCAAGACTTCCTCGAGATACCTACCCAAGTTCGAGACGGAAGTTGACGTCTTTCGTAAAGACAGTAAGAAGCTGCCCATCGGCGATCCGGATATAGACTGGGAGGAAACGGTTTACCTCAATCTGGTCGTGCACCAATTTGATTATACGCTCACGCTCGCCATCTGCACGAGGACGAGCCCCAAGGAATTGCAAGTGAGTCACTTCTGACGACTTATTATATCTAATCAAGTGTAAATCAAATTATCCTTATCCCTTTTTTTCCCCTTGATTATTATACTACCTTTGATTTCAATTGAATCTCAAATCCCTTTTTATAATAGATCAACAAACTGTTCTTGTTTACCACAATGAAAATGTGTCTTTGGCAGGTATTACGAAGACATTCGCAAAAAGTGTATGCCAGTCCGAGTCGTCGACGGATGGATGCTAAAGGTGACCTTGAGGAGATGACGTATCCGCACATCTGCTTCATGGTGGACAACTTCGACGAAGTTTTCTGTGATATTCTAGTCAGAGACGGGGAGATGGTTTGCGTGGAGCTCGTGGCCTCTGACAGAGAGGGTGCTGTGCAAGGTGTCATTTTTCTTGGTTCTATTAGATACGATGCACTGAAAAAAGTTTACGACGCCAGAGTGAGTTCTTTGAATTTATAATTCACCGTGACATATACTTTACATTATTTTTGTCCAACCGCTGTATCGTTACGTTTTAGTCGAGCTTGAGTACAAAAATGGCACAGCGAATGACGTTCGGTCTGTTCTCTGGTGTGACGTCTCAACGAGTAGAGTTTGTAAGAATGAAAGGACCACAAGGTATGTTTAAATAATCATACTTCTTATAAATCACTGAGCTAAGTTATTATTGAGGAGGAATGATTTGCTGTATTAAGACTATTTCAAATTGGGGTATAATGCTGTAATTATTGAATAGGCTGCAGAACTTTGTATCACTAGTGACTCACGAATTGTATTCAATCATTATTAAAATAATACATAAAAAAAAATAGTGAGCTATCTTTAAATTATTCGTATACTAACGGAGTCAATTTACCGAATTATATAAATATTACACAAGATCACATACACGTGTCATTCAAGCATATATTTCCGTAGGCAAAGGCCACGCAGAAATGGCAGTAACAAAGCCAAAGGGCTCGGGTGCCGAGACACCGACCTCGGAACCGGGCTACTGCGCTACAGACGCGCTTTGGGATGCCGAATGGGACGACGCGGAGGAGCTTTTCATGTATCGGCATCAGCGCAGACTGTCCGATCCCAGCGCCAATCTGAACAACTTCGTGCGCGGCGGCTGGCGCACGAAGCCCGACGGCGCGGCCACCAAGGCGAGATCGGAAAATGAGGGCCTGGACTCGATGGCCAACGGACTTAGCGAGATAGAGGCTGGGGATGTGCGAGATGGTAATGAATACTAACGCAATTGTTTTCACCCGAGATACCACGGATACGTAATATGCTGCTTGGTGCTTGCTACTACTGATGTATACTATGAGTCGTCAAACAAAAATATTAGACTTTATTTTCTAAATTTGGATCAATGAATTGCACTGGCAAAATATTATTATTGAAAAACACTAATTGTGAATTTTGCGAAATTCACTTATTCAGATTTAGCGAGTATAAATCCTGATTTTAATTATTAGAATAGCGCCAATATATATATATATAAATAAAAAATAGTCATGAACTTCTTAAATACAATGATACGCAACTATTAAACATCATGGGTATTAAAAACAATTATTTTATTTTGCGCAAAATTTTAAAACATATGCTTTAGATATTTTGAGACTTCAAATATTTTCCAACTTTCTTTACTTTCCAATATTCAGTATTATTCAGTAATATTCAGTATTATACTTAAAATTCAGTTATTAATTTTAAATAAAAGGCATTCAAAGTATATTTAGCAGTATGAAGAATTCAAGCTGGCACACGATTTGCCTAACTAATTACTTTAAGCCATTCGCTACATTTTGTGTGGAAGCAGCGGGTAAACAACACTTAAACATGCAACTTTTATATTTATTAATGTTTTCTGGATATTTCGATATATTTATCGTTGTTATTTTTGATACTTTTTCCTTCTTAAAATTAAGTATGCCCATGGATAGTTTTCTTCTTTTTACGGTAATAAGCTATGTCTGTACTATGTACAGTAATAAATTATGTCTTAAGATAAATTACAGGATAGAAATATTTGATAAAGAATTGTGTGAATCAATTACTTTTGGAAACAATGCTTTATTCTGTAATCTGTGTAACTACATAATTTATGAAAGCATCTCGTAATTGACTAGAATACTTATATCTGTGAGCATCTTTATTTTCTGAATTTTTTTTTATTACTCTTGAAGTGGATCATATACGATAAGCGCGTAAATAAAAAATCTCAAAGCTTGTAACAAATGGCTTGATGGACACAATCAATTATTCAATTGATTTAAAGAGCATTCTTAATTAACTTTCGATTATTTTAATAATTAACGTTAAGATGTCATAAATTACAGAGCTTTTAAAAAAATTATTGCTGAATGAATACTTTAATAATATACTTTTTTTTTGTTACTTAATAATCCAATAAAAATAGCTCTCACGTATATACATGTAGTATGCACGTTTTTACATTTTCATAGCTGGAAAAACCTTTGCAATTTTTTAAATAGCACTTCTATCTTTCCATATAGTTCATACCACCTGTTTCTATTATATATGCCTAGTTCCATGATCATTTTTCGCGATACTTCACATATATCTGCCACTACATATGCATGCTAAACTATTTATCTGTTTCCTTGCCACATTTTTTCTGCCTCTACGTTCTCATGATAAATTTAAATGATAAAAAATAAATAAAAAATTGAATAAAATTCAAGAGTATAATGCAAGAGCTTTTGCTTAATAGCAATAATAAAACCATTTTTTCTACATTGATTTGTAAATGGTTTGTGAAGATAGAATAGTGGGAAAGGAATGTTAAAGAATAGTGGAAATATCGATATTGAAATATAAAAATATCAGTCATTTATACTAAAATATAAGGAATATAGAAAAAACTTAAGAATAATAAGCTAGGTATCGAACTACTCAACTTTCAGAGTAACTTTGCGTCGCGTTGTGTACTATCACAAAATTTTATGTTTTTTTTTTATTTAAAACATTATAATATATTTAAAAAATTATCATACTCTAGAATATAAAGTTATAAGTTTTGGCAATGATTTTTTTTATAATAAGTTTAATTTAATCAAAATAAGCTCTTTTTATATCGAATATGAATTAAGGTTTCTATGAATTTTACTAGCACATTTTGTATAGGAAACAAAAACCGAACAACTAAATATTTGTTGATAAATTTTTGTAAGATTTAAGCAACGCAGGAGCATCCAATATCAAGAATCATTTTTGTCAATCACAAACACGTTCCAGCGAATTTTGCACGCATTTGTATTGTAATATAATGCTGTCTCTGCAAATCGCAACACTCCCAAAGCAGTGAATCATTTATCAAACAGATCTCAGAATAAATCAGAATAAATCGCTATTGAATCCTCCGTAGTAAAAAAAAAGACTCCGAATGTGCGAAATGAAAGAGAATGCGCAAATTGAAACCGTCAGTACCACATCATAGTAGATACCTCGCCGATTATACTTATGTTACTACTCTCTATCTCGCAACAAAACCATCTACGTTGACAAGTAGAGACCAGATTCCTCGAGTCACTTGATTTAGACTGTGAAAGACGTTACCCATAAAATAAAATGATAACATTTTAAATTCTGCAAATTAATTACTATCCGTTTTTGTTGGCAATAAAAGAAACATTATTAATATCTTGCAGTGCTTTCAACAACTTCAAACTACATTATCACGTTCCGAATTTATTTCTAACAATGGTTCATAAACTCTCAATTATACAAGCCAGCACAATGAGAAGCCCACACCAATTCTTTTACAGTCTCTATCGAGTCTGGCTTCTCCTTGCGAGACCACGCATATAACGCAAACGATAAAAGAAAAATGAGCGTTACAAAAGCTAAAGATGGCAAGCAGACAATAAAGCTCAAAGCAAAACAGAATAATCACGTATGCCACAATGCAACCCACAAACAAACACACAAACAAATCCGTGTGCTCTTCTGCTTTATGTTTTTCGTTAACGGGCTGCGAATTGTGCTTGGGTGTGTGAAATAGACGCCGAGGGTCAGGATGGCGATGATGAGGGCCGGGTCTGCTGCCCGAGGGCGCGAGGGACCCTAACGGGGGCTCCGAGATCCGCCCAGTCCTCGCCGGCCGCTATACGCAGGAGTACACGGCTTCAGGCACGCCTCGGCGCGGCTGGCAGATCGCCGCTGATGGGCCGCTCGGTACGTGGACCCACGATCAGGACGGCGGCTAAGCAGCCCCCGAGGGAGCTAATCAACGACCTTGGGCCACCTCGCGGTGAGCACGTACCCCACGACCTACACAAATGATAGACACGATTCTCCATTATCAGAACAAAAGAGTTCATTTGCTGTTTGTTGGGTCCCCTTTGCCGCCCTATGCCAGTCCGCTAAGTCGGACAGAGTTGAGATTGTATGAGGAGTCGATGGCTCGTAGGCCCTGGAGTTTCTCGGAAAGTTATTCCCGTTGGGTTTGATCAGTGCTTGTGCTGTTGAGAAGTTTCTAGTTCCAATGAGAGTACGGTTAACAGGCATTTATGCGAGATGTATTTATCAGTTTAACGTAACTTATTCCCTTCGTTGCCATTGAATCTACTACTACTTTAAACTTACAGTATTAAAATGTATCATGACTATTGCTTCAAATCAATTTCTTTTAAGTTCAAAAATTAATGGAATGAGTTTTCACAACCAGAATTATAATTTGCTAACAGCAATTTACTCTATATTTAATTTAGTGAATTTCACTAATAATAGTGCATTCACCCTATTTCATCAATGATACATTCATGACTGACAAATAGTGAATAGTCACTAAAAAAATCTTGTGAATCCAGCAAAGTGACTTTTGCCGAACAAAATATCGAGACTTCACTAGCATTACAGTGAATTATTCTATTTGCTTACAAATTTGTGACTTCACTAATTTTCTACTGAAACAATACTCACTAGGTAATTTCACTAAAACTATTCTTTACCTACTATATTCACTATTGTATGCAATGTCGGATTTATTTATAAATTTCTATATCATTGGCGTCTCAATTTTCAGCACAAAGTTCAGCAACATTAATAATATTGTTCAGAAATACTTTTATTTTTCTACCGGAAGAAAATAAAAAAGTAACGATTTCTTAAGGACAATGATATGATACAGTTAACACTTACAACAGATTTTAATACTGTATCGCGTACACATTATTTAGAAGTACTTTAATTGCGCATAACAGTAGTATCTGTTAGATTAATTTTATATTGTTTGCTACTTTATCATATAAGGGATGTAATAATTTTACTTATTTTTTTCTGTGCTATATTGAAATTTATGCTGTTTACATTTTTAAAACTCATTTGTACTTTGCTATAAAAATTTAGATTAAATTGTCAGTAATTAAAAGCTTTGGCCGTACAGCTAATAACCTTATATACATTACCCTGTAATATCATTTTTAATATAAGGGTATTTAATACATTTCACATAAATATTTCTTCATACATGAATCAATTTCTCTTATAAATAAATGTTTTATCAATTGTAATACGTAATCAGAGAATTATCATTGTAACTGTAATTGTTGTTGCTTATTAGTACGAGTATCGGTGTATAATTATTGATTGTAACAATTTTATAATACTTGGTGCATATATCTTAATGTATAAAAACGATTAAATGTGTAAAATATTTTTATTATAAGTACTCAAAAGAACTTTATGATAAAATAGTCCCGCCATAGTTTCGACAATTCACAAAAACAAAGGAATATATCCGAGATTCTCCTGGGCATTTAAAGTTTGCCGCAAGGCAGGTCAAATCTCGACAAAGAGACTCTAATAAAGTCAAGAAGTCAATTTAACAGAAACTGAAACAGAAAAAAATCTGTCCAAGACAAAAAATAAAAGTCAACGATCCTTGGGGCAGCAGAGGGAAACTAAGAAATTCATGACTACTCGCACCACCCAGCCTTAATACCTCGCCGCTGTCCGCCGTAGGTCTCAAAAGTGAAGACTCCATGGAGGAGGATCAGCAGCAAGACCAAAAGGAACGGGACGAGCTGCAGCAGCAACACCAAACCATTGAGGTAGGCAGCGAGATCCTACTCCCTACGGGTTCCTCGCCCACCGACGACAACGTCCGCCAGAAACTCGGCGCTGGCGCCATCCTCGTCCACGGGAAAGAGGAACTGCCCCTCGACTGCTGCGAGAACAACGAACCATTGCCTCACAACCACAACCACAACCCAAATCGTCACTGTCCCAGTCAAACCAGAAGCTTGAGATCGGTGGAACGTCGTCGCGGCCGGTCGCGGAGCCTCGTTAACGAGAAGACGACGGCAACTCTACTGATGAACGACCACAATAACAGCCACGACGACATCTTCTACCTCGAGAGGAATGAGAACGAGGATAGCCTGGACTCGGATAGCAACGCTAAGGACAATAACGCGAACCAAGCCAAGCTAACGAGGAGTCAGTGCCCGGAGCGGAGTGCCACCCTGCCAAGAAGACGCAGACGAAGGGCTTACTCCGGTTGTCTGACTGGAAATCCTCTGCCTCCACATCGCGTCACCCCGGACGGCACCGCGATCTACTATTGGTGCGAGCTCCCCCGGCGACCCGGCTCTCAGGGTAAATGTTCTTCTCGAACAATTTTACCAGTTACCCCATCTACTTCCCCTCTGTGGGTAGTAACAAATTCGGATGGATCCTTGTGGAATTCGGTTCTAGTTTTTTTTTTTTTTTTTTTTTCTTCTTGTTCAATTAACTGCACTGTGGTAGGCGTGTCTAGTGTATGTTGTGTATTAACGACTGTGTGTTTCTACGTAAAAAGAGGTATAACTACAATACGACAATCGAAGCTTATCATTTTTCAGGAGTTTTCTTGTGAATTGCTAGCTCATTGTGACTTTTTTCTTCGTTACTGCAGTGGGATTTTATTCTGAATATATTTTATTTTGGTGCATTTTTGCACTGTTACTTGGTCTGAAAAAGGTTATATGTGCGAAATACTGCAAAAGAAATTATTATCAAAGAATTTAACTTAATGCTTTTCTTTGCTTAAAGTGATTTTCTTCTTTACAATATAACATTTTTAGCTCAGAATTAATGTATCGTGAAAAACGTTTTGCTTACAAAATTGAACTATTAGCTCCACTTGTAATAATGATAATACAAGACAGTTGGATATTTCAAATAAACAATTAGCTTCTAGTTCATAACCAGACTCCTAAATAGTCGCAACTTTTAAATGGTTAATTGATTACACCGACAACGTTAACCTTCGTAGCATTTTTGATAAAACTGTACTTCCTATTAACTCTTCAGTGGGTATACAAAAATTTGAAACAATCTTCAAACGTAAAGTAAATCTCCAACCAAATATGTACCTTATAGAGATGTGTCATAGTGAAAATATGTTATAGAAATTGCCTAACTCCTGGTAAAAATTTATCTAGTATTATCGAGGTGCCCCGCTTATTATTCGGGGGCTCCGCTAAATAAGCTAGGCACCCTGATAAAACTAGATAATTTTATACCAGAGACATGACGTATGTATTAAAATTCATTAAAAAATATTCCAAAACCCAGCAATACAATCATATAGGATTATGACCATTATATCTATCTTTTTAAGTTAATAATATTTATTTATTTTATTAAATCTCTTTCAATATTGCATCAATTTTATGATCTGAAAACCAGAATTGATTGTTTTCATATAAGAAATAATTTAAAATAAAGATATAAATGGAACTAAGATTATAACTTTTGTATGGAAAAATTACATAAATAAGATTTACCAACTGAAGGGGTAATATCACAAAATTGGTTCCTTATGGTAGTTCTCAGTAAGCTTTAAAATTTAGTAGAATTCAAACAATTTAATAAATAAATGTAATTGTAAAAGCGAATTCCGCATAAAGGGTCTATTCGAACTTTAACTGTTTATCCTGTAGAAATGAATCGCGAAACACACAAAATGTATATTTTACACTCACACAATACAGAAACAAATAATTCGCTCACAAATGTTACTTACTTTTATTGTTGAATCTTCAAAATGGGGCAGCAGATAAGCAATAATAAAATAATCAAATATGTGTTTAATGCCAGACGTAAAGCGATTTTTTTCTCAAAACTTTCTAACTGCTTCTGGAGACTTTAAAAATTATTTTTAATTTTCCAAAATTATTCAATTAATTAAATTACTTTTTAGTTGCAAATTTATTCTACTATTAAGTGTAACATTTAAAATTTTCACATTTATTGTGTGGGATTTGTTTGTTTATAATGCTTTGTGACAACTAATGATTTCTTAAAATTGATTTCCATTAAGGACAAACGTGTAATATATAAAACATTTTTCAGCTTAATGATGATATTACTAAATGATTTATTGATCAATGTAAAAATGCATTTAAAAGCCTATTACTTCTTCTATGTATTTTCTTAAAAGCTTTATTTTGATCCTCACATTTACTTTATTTTATAACAACAATGATATTGATAAAAAGGAAAGAGAATTATTAAGTCTATACAATTATTTCTGTACAGATACCAAATTTTATCATGAGCATGAAAAAAAAAACATTCCTTTGCAAACACGAATAAATTATAGGTTGTTTTTTTTTCGAAATTCGAAAAATATTATGCTTAAAAGCTGTAAATTTTGCAAAGCAAAGGCTTTCTTGAACAAATAGTTTTTATCCTTTGATAATTGAATACTGTGCCTTAAAAAAAGCAGTAACAAAACAATAAAGTCCCTGAAATTGAAATAGAGTTTTAAGGCACCCTCGTATCTTGCAATTCTTCAAAGGTACACGAAACAGCTTATTGTAAGAAAAGAATTCCTTATTTCTCAGTGAAGTGTGCTTATATTTGTGTACATAGACACGCGGCATGAGTCACACACGTTCTCACTGCTCCATTGTTTCAGATTGTCAATGTCTATATAGTTGTTTCAATTACTGTGTACTTTTTGTTTACGATTACGAAACACATCAGATGCTCATTCCAACAACATATAACACATCCAATTCATGACTCTGAATAAAACATGCAGTATTCTCGTAAACAGAAAATTTTATTACAACATTACAACATCCTCAGATCAATTAACTAACAGATTGAACATCGACATAAGAAAAGATATATCTAAACTTAAAAACATACTAGTAATGCAAAATAGAAGTAGAGATGAAGTTGTAGAACAGCAGTTAAAGAGCAAATTAAGATTTGGTCTGATGGAAAATTCTACTCAAATATTCAACTGCAATGGTTAATTTAATTTTTTTGTCTAAAGCACTTGCAAAAATAATAAGTTGGTAGCTATTTAACTGAAATTTATAAGAATATTTTTCTTTCGGTGCCAAATCTAAATTAAAAAATTGCAACAGTAAATTACGCATATAATCTTTTTACATATTACCTCACCCTTTGTGTCTCTGTCCTTAGAACTGGATGATGGGGCATATAATCCACTGTGGACAATGCGCGGTTTCACTCAAACCTTTCACTTCTGGAAGGAAACTAAGAGAGCCCAATCCGTCCCCCTTAACGCCTTCCTCACCTACATCACACTTCCGTGGTGGAGTATAGCCAAAGGTATGTGTACTACTTATTCGTTTTAGCAATATAATTAACGATCAAAGAAACGAGTTGATTTCAGTGAATAATTTTATAAAATTTATGGTCAAGTTATTCTTACGCCTTTATAAAAAACAAAGTAAAACCATCACTCTGAATAATGTATTCATGAATAATCATCCTACAAACTTAAGTTGGGTCTCATCTCGCGATTTATAATTAAGTTGACTTTATAAAAAAAAAACTGTCATTGCTGAAATTATTTGCGTTTTTCATTTCACATGTCTAATGTTAATTTATAAAACAATGATTTATCCTTTCTTTTTCGCAGATATTTTAGACCATCGAGAAGGGCCCATCTTGACATTTTAGCCGGCATTACTTGCGTACCTTGGAATTGCGATTGACATTCCTATTCATTCACTTTGTACATCGACCGCAAAAGCCGGTAGAACTTTCAATGTGTACAAATGAGATTACTAAAGAAATACTGCAAAATCTAAATACATCAAATTTTTTAATGTCCCACTGTCTAGTGTGTATTTTTTTCATTTTGAGATATGTGATAATGAGATATTTATTAAAATAAAAAATTAAATTATGCATTTACTGAGCTGTTTCATTATTTACAAAATGCCAAATAATTTTCCCCTTTTAATTTCTGTTGATTCTTTAGACATGATTCTACTGTTTACTGTATAACTTTCTTAATTAATTCCTAGCTAATTTTCCTCTTTTAATTTCTGCCGATTTTTTAGGCATGATTATATTGTTTACCGTATAGCTCAAAATTTATAGCCGTCATAAATGAGTGTTATTATACTTGCACACTAACAGATTTTCAAGAAGAGTTATTTCACAAATTTCTAGATTAAATAAAAATGGTTCAAAACTTATAATCGATAGATTTTGTAAAAAATACAGGAAAAACTAAATGTAAATGAAATAATATAATAATTAATGATTTAGATAAGTAAATAAAAAGTTCTGTTTATATATTTTACAACATTTTATTATTACACAATTTAATATTGTACATCTCACGTCATATAAATTACTAAAAAAATAAGTTACAAAACGATCTTTCGCATATCAACAATCACACAATCTGCAAGATAATTCTATAATATATTGCAGTTTATTCGTTATGCTCTAAAGGTAATTTGTTAAATATGCCTGCAAGTTAAGCCAAATAAAAAATTCTCAGTTTTAATTGTTTAAACATTGCAAGATGTATTAAACGTACATTACACAATACTAAATTTTTTTGGATCCCTGGTAGAAATTTAGCCGAGTTGATGACCAGCCACTAGCCATTACCGATTATATACGCGAGTTTTTCACCGAGCTTACCCGTCTAGCAGACGAATAACCCTGTCTATTTCGCCACAGTTTTGAAACGCAAACTGGCTAAGGACTCGGCTATTTTAAAATGATATATTTGCTGATTAATTATAATTTATTCCATTTTAAGCTGATATATTGATATCTAATAATATAAATAAATATTATTGGTCAGATAAATATGTATATTACCATATTTAATTTGATATATTAAACTTAAAAATTTGGCGTTTAATGCATAAAATATTGAGGTTATGCTTAAAAAAGCTACTCTCGACTCTTGTTTACTTTTGACGTTTAGTCTTGACTGGTCATTACCGAGCATTTGACGATTTGAAACTCTAAATGT
>UELV01135489.1:0-11056 GCA_900490015.1 Megastigmus stigmatizans | reverse complement strand
TGAGTGTAATATACTCCTGTATGCAGTGAAACAATTTCTCTCGATGCTCCAAAGTGAACCGCCTGAGGTTCTGCACCATATTTACATTCGTAGTTTTGACTAAAATCAATATTCAAAAGTAAATCTTTTTTTATTAATGATTTTTTAAAATTTGTTATTTGATTTTGTTGATATGCAATGCGGTAAATATGACTTATGAATGGTGTTAATTCGTCCATCAAAATTTTTTTCAAAGAGCCTACAGTCGTCTGTATAGAGTTTTTAACAATTCGAGAAACTTGAGTTTCTTTTTTTGTTTTTATAGAAACTCTTTTCTCTTTAACAATTTGCCAATTGTAATAATTAACCACCTCAGAATCCTGAACTTCGTTAAATTGCAATGTTTTATTTTTGCATTGCACGCATATTTGCATCATACACTTCTCATTGGTTCGGTCACATACAATTGACGACAAGAGCTGTGATGAGGAATTAAAGTTTATAACCTTTTTAATGTGTAAAGCCTCGGTAATATGGCGCATGTTCTCATGTTTGATGCATAAACATGTATCTCTCGCACTGACAATTGGATCTACAACCCAAAATGGGCGCAATTTCGCAAATTGACTATAACTTATTTTAATGTTTGAATATTGCTTCTTAAAAAGTTCATATAAGTTCTTCAAACTATCGTTCTGGTACATTTTTTGTTTTTTAACTTTCAAACGTGTTATTGTGTCCGTTTTACCAGGACACAAACGACTATTGTTCTCATAAACATCTTTGACATTGTTTTCAATAAATATTTGAGAATGACTTTTTGATTTTTTAAGTTGACCCAAAAGTTTAGTACTATGAATATTTCTACTTCGAAAAGGTGCTATAAATTTTTTACACATACTCACCATACGATATTTTTTAACTACTGAACTACAAATAAATCTTTGTATAACAACAGCATTTTTACGATTTTCACAATTTACAACCATTGAACGAAGTTGAGCCTGAAGTACTTCACTAAAAAGCAGCTTACGTTTTATTTCGTCACTGACGTATTTCCCATGAACCATTCGTGCCACGATATTCCGAATTTGATCTTGTGGTTTGTCTTTTTTTAGTCTACAAATTTGAACTCTTGACCTATTCAATATTTTACGGAGCAATTTGATTTCTTCTCATAACTTAGATAACTCTTTATAACACTTCACTTTAGATCTTGTAACTTTTTTTCTTCCTAGTTTTGCTTGTATTGTTGATCGATTGGTTTTTAGAACTTCAGAATTAGAAATATTTTTTTTCTCTCGCGAAACGCTGCAGCACTTTTACGATTTTTTCCCCTGATAATAAATTTTTCTGTTTCACTCATCTCCGCAATACACTTTAGTTTCCCTTGTACTTTTCTTCTTGTATACTTTTGTGTTTACGTTTGTGTAATGTGTTTACTTGAAAACTCTTCGTGAATATATATATATATATAAGTTCAATTTCAAGTCTGTACAAATTATGAGCTGTATAATAGGGGAGATTACTTCATAGTTTGAATGAAATTTCTACCGAGTAGACAGTCTCCAACATTAACTGCCATACATGTTTTTATAGTCCTACAGAACCTCTTTCTTAAAAGTATATTACATATTTGAATATACGTTAATATCTGTTGGCACAGTTAAATATATAGAGACAGGGGAATTACCGTAGAAAACGTAACTTAGCTTGCATGATTAAAATGATGTTTATAAGTAAATAAAAATGTATTGGATGATCAAAAAAAAAACAATGTTTTAGTGAAATAAATATACAATAACAATATTTCTATAGGATACTGACAGCTTATATTTTCCTAAAATTTAAATATAGCACCTTCTACTGTTATTGATTTTTATCTATGAAAAACTACACATACTTTTTGAGTTGTAACAAGGAAGTAAAAGAAATTTTTTTTTTTAACTTTTCTGCTGAAATGTATTTAGGGATGCAAAAGGATATCCTTTTACCATTTAGAAGTGTAAAACTCATTCATCCTGTATCTCTATAACGTTAAAAAGAAAAGTTTGCATACGATTACAGCCAGGGGAGATTACTTATTTCGTGTTTTAAAGGTTCATACGAGAGCTATATTGAAATTAGCGACTAAATAGGCAATGGATCTTAAAGGTTCAATCTGAAAGTATATAAAAATTTTTTTTTTATAATTTTTGAGCCTTACAATGTGAGTTTATTAAACGATTACATGCGATTACCCGTTAGAATAGAATCACCCATATATAGTACAGTTCATTAATTTTTGGTATTACGATTAATTTAATTCATCGTAATAGTTTAAATCATGAAAATTAAGAATTAATGTTCGCGGCTGCGAATGTTTTTGTTTTGTTTTATCAGAATTGAGGAATAAGTTTATTTAAAAATGTACTGCCCCTAAAACGGGGTAAAAACGTGGCGCTTGGCCTGCTAGGGTCATGCTTATTTGGGTTTTTTCGACCTCTGTGTAACTACTAATAAAAAAAAGGTGAGACAGATAAAATTCCTGCCCCCGAGGGGGTTATCAGTGAATATAAAAGCTAAATAATTGGCCAGATATCTTATTAAAGTTTAACTGGACACAAAACATTCAAATAAATATTAGACGGGGTCACATTGATCGGTCCCCGGTCTCCCGGCAATCACCGGTGCTGCCGCGGCCTCCCTCCTCCCCATAATGCCGCTTCCCGCTGACATGTTTCATATACATGTCCCTGGACCATCTTATCGTATCGCTAATCATGAACCTCCTCATCATCCCCGCATAATAGCGGCTGATCCTGAGGAGGCTCATGATCCTCTCGTTGCGGGTGCTCCACCCGCCAAGGGCACCCACTATAAAGGCCTCAACCCTGACCTCGTAGCCTTGGCCCGCCAGTCGATCAGCCAAAGGCTGATACTTTGTGATCTTAGTCTGGCGGGCTTGATCGAAACTTACCAATCGATTTTCGAATGGTATGGTTACGTCGGTCAGGGTTATGCTGCGGCTGGCATCGTCACGAATGACGATGTCGGGTCTTAAAGCCGCAGCAGAGCCGTACACACCCACGACGGTCTGGTTCACCCGGATGGTTCCGGGGCATCTACCGGCTGCCTTGACCAGCCGGTCCTGCACGTTATTGTGCCTCCGCTGCATCGCCGCGGAATGGACGCCGCAATGGTTCAGCACATGAGGACTGACCCGCATCTGCGACAACACTTGTCCACCCCCACTCGCCACCTCATGGTGGCGTTAATGGGAAGGATGCCAAGGCGGGCGCGATGGATGAATCGCCAGTCGCAGAAGCCGGTGTTTCTGTCGGTCCGAAGGAAGTGGTTCGACACCGCATTCCTCCGGACTACCTCGAAGACCTTGCCCTGATCGGGTTTGGCAAGGATCGATTCCTCATAGTGCTGAATGTTGTTCCAGGCAGCGTCTCAATGTTGAGGCTACGCGCATAGCATTCAGCGACGATACAACGGTAGCAACGGTCCCCAAAAACCCCCCACATTCCACCAGGTACTCCTGACTCAACGGAGACTCCAGCGCAACCCGAGTTTGGACTTGATTCTCAGGGCCGCGCATCGGACTCGGGACCAGTACGAAGAATGGGTAGTCGACCGAGGCAGATCCAGGTCCCCGGAGAGGTAGCGTGCGATGTCGTCTTCACTCGCAAGTCTTTTCAACCTCTCCGTGATCGTATCCCTCAGCCCCGACCTGGCTAATTCGCTCACGGTCGAGTCAGGCGAGCATAGCATTTTATAGACATGAGCGACCGTGAGCGAATCGTACAGGTCGCCGAGCGGGAGAAGGCCACCACCTCCTTTGGATGGAGGAAGATAGACCAACTCCGCGCTACCTCGCTGAGGGATGTGCAGCCAGCGTTTTGCCAGCTTTCTGATGGTCTTGTCTGCCTCGGTCAAGTACTCCTTCTTGACATCTGTGCCCTGCCTAATGAAGTCGAGACGGGGCAATAAAAATGTCCCCGCCGCATCCAACTTCTGCCAAGGCGCAAGAAGTGACTGGTCTATCTTGCGGAAATCCGCAAGTAGCTCCGCCAGGGTGTTAATTGGAGTCTGGCGTACCTGGTAGCCCGTGGGGATGCCCAGATGTTCGTAGGGCTCACCGGGACCCAATGTGCGGACCGATACCCCTTGGACGGCGAAACTGGTCGCCCGTACAGCGTCCTCACTTCTTCCCTTTATGTGCAAAGTTGCGCACTTACTCGGGTTGAAAGTGAGACCCACCGCCCGGGCGGCCACTTCCGCCGTCTCTAAGATCTTCTTCATCGCGGCCGGAGAGTCAGCCACGAGTGCCATATCGTCGGCGTAGGCAAGGTTGTTGATTCGCCTACTCCCGATGGTATAACCCTCCCCCGTCTGTTGCACCGCACGGATGACAACTACTAGGGTCAGATTAAACACATCGGGGCTCAACGGGCACCCCTGTCTGACTTCCGACCGCATGTGAATAGGGTCTGTCTGGCCCTCCGTTGTGCGGATGCGGGTCTCCATACCATCATACAGCGAGGCGATGATATTTCTCGCTTTTCGAGGCAGAACCGTGTCCCTCAAGAGCACGGTGGATGGAAGAGTGGGGCACAGATTTAAAGGTACTGGCTAAGTCCAGCCAGGCTACCACCACTTCATTTCTTCCACACTTGGCATCGCGAAGTATCTCCTGAAGCACGAAGTTGTATTCGAAGCAACCCTCGAACTCCAGGAAACCCTTCTGCGATGCACTGTACCTCTTGTTGGTCACAGCCCACCTCTTGACACGATCGGCCAAGATCGCGGCGAACAGCTTGGGGCTCGTATCTCCAAGAGATATCGGCCGCCAGTTGTTGATGTTAGCGGCGTCGCCCTTTTTGTAGAGTGGTGTTACTAAGTGGTGTAAGATGGTGTAACTCTTTTTACAAAGGGACGACGCCGCCTCCGTGCGCCATACTGCGTTGAAGAGTGCAACAAGTACGTGGGCACCTGGGTCAGCCTTTTGTAGATCGGCATAGGTGGTCCCATCGGGATCGGGGGCTGTGTTGGTCCGCCCCCTAAGCCGACCTAACACCTCTTGACGGGTGATAGGCTTCTACAGGGCCTCGTTGCTTGCTACAGTAGGCACTTTCCGATCAAACGCGTTGGGCCACTCGTCCACAGCGTCTCTGCGGGCAGTCAGAGCTGTAAAATGCTCATGTATGGTAATTGGAGGTATTAGGCAGGACTTATTGGGTCCCGCTAATACCTCCTGGACTGCCCGTTTCCTGTTCATCCGGTAGAGACGCTGTATTCTCGTGGCCTCCCGTATCCGATCAGGCGCCTCCGACGCACGGGTTGCTGCTGCTCGCCGCAATCTCGATCGATCGCTCTGCGTGGGAGCGCTCTCGCCCATCAGCCGGCCGAGAAACTCCATCACCCGAGGAGTAACCTCCTCGAGCAATGCCGGAGAAGTTGCTCGTTCCAAAAAGTGAACGAGCTGCCGCTGTTGGGTGGTAATGCGGCTGCCCCTAGTTCTTTCGACCCGCTGACCGGTGGGAGCTCCCCCATCGATGTCGGTATGGGGAGCCGCCTCCGCGATGTTGGTTAGCAGAGATGCGGTTCTTGATGTTGTTCCCCCTGCCTGGATGGTGTTTGGCGGGGGTATGGCAGTTATCTCCGCCTGGCTGATAGGCGGCGGAGACGGGGTGGAAGCTCGCTCCCCAAGGAGGAGCGGGCTCAGACCTCCGGCTACTGAGATGGAGTTGGGTCAGGAGTCTGCCGAGGAAGAGTCGGAGGCGCCGGCCGGTGCTGCCGCTGCGCCGCCGTTCCCCGACGGAGAATAAAAAACATCCTCCGCCGACGAATCCAAATCCAACTCGACCACCTCTAACTCCGGTTGCTGAGTGCGTGCACCTACTGGTGCTGGAGGGGTGGTCGGTGGACGAGGGGGAGACGACAATCTCTCACTGGGCGGCCCAGCGACAGCACCAATGCGGCGCCTCACTGACTGCCTTCGTGATGCGTCGGCCCGTCCGGTGGTGGCGACACCTATACCCGGCACACACGTCTTGGTGTGTGCCATCACCACCTTCCGGGGGTACCTGAGTTCCCCCGGTGTGATGTAGTTGCAGCGCCAGCAACGGTATGATACCGTGCTGGCGCGGTGGTGCTCTTTACAGTGACGGACGAAATTCTCGATCTTCCGCTCGCTCCTGTATGTGCCGCGGCCCACACAGACGGGGCAACGCAACACGTCCGCATCAGACACCGGGAGGAGCACTACGATGTTGTTTGGCTCCTCCGCGACTGTTTTTTCTATAGGCTCATCGGCCAGCATAGGAAAAAGTAAAATTGGGCCGATCCACGGGGTAAACCCCGTTTAGATGCGGCCCAAAGAAAAAAACTTGGTTGATGAAGCGTATATAAAGGGACCAAAATGCAGCAGATCTCCAGCGCACTCCCCACCTGGCTATGCCGGCCTGCTAAGGTCATGCTTATTTGGGTTTTTTCGACCTCCGTGTAATTAATAAAAACAAAAGTGAGACAGATAAAATTCCTGCCCCCGAGGGCATAATTATTAATAAGTACCAAAATAATAAATTGAACTTCAACTTTGCAATCATGCCTTATTAAGAATAAAGATGCCAATAGTTAATACCTTTGGTAGCTTTAATATATTTGATATAATGCGCCACGTCCAGAACGACACTTTCACAATTTTATAAAATATCTGTAATCTTAATAAATAACTATATGAACATACTTGGTGGCCTGTCTACAGGTAATTTATCGGTCGACTAGCGTCACTCGGATGTACATTCTATTTACTTTTCATTCCTAGTAGTACAAAATTTTTTAATTAACTGTAATAGGAAATTTGTATATATTCATGGGATATATTGATTTTTTATTTATAGAGATATCTCGTGTGATCTACATGATACCGTCGGTTCCGATTGGAAAAGGCGACATCTTAGTCTGCTTGTGAATGTGACAGCACACATAGGCCCATTTTCTTTATAACTTTAAAATGTAACGTCCGTGGTACGTTCTCCTGTATTTAAAAACAATCAGTCCTGACAACCCCATAAGTTCTAAACATCAAAAGTGCCACAGCCGATTTCGGAATGAAGAGAATGTATCGATCCGTGGATAACCGAGATCTTTTTCTATTTTACCTACAAACCCAGAATACTTAAACAGTTACCTTGGCATAACGCGAACACCGACCGAGCTCGATATTTTTTCCTTTAAAATATTATCCGTCCCAAGAAAATCTGTCCTCAAACAGCATTTGAGTTGTTACTGCATGGTAAATAGTAAATAGAGACTAAGACCTTTTTTTTAGATAGGACTAATCCCCTCGGTGTCGGATGCGCTCCGCGACTTGAAGCACGGAAAACCCCGCGCTTATCCTAAACAGATGTGTGGGCCATAAAAATCGATCCAAGAAGATACTTCAAAACAAGTCTGGAAAATTTCAACCAAGCAGATGTGTTCGACACAATTTTCAAATTAAAATGCGTAGTTTTGAAAATAATTATTTCTTGCATATGTATATTATTATAACAAAATTTAGAATTATTTTAGTTTTAATACAACGAAAAATGATGCCTCAGTGAAATAACTGCGGATCTACGTAAAATATCGTACTCATTAATATTACAAATTCATCTAAATAATCATTTAGCATGCCTACTTATACTCATTTATTTAAACTTATGAAGAGCTCAACATTATTTAAATCAGCAATCATTCAATCATTTACATTTCCCGTATTTAGATTTTTTATTTATTGCTGATTTTCTTTCATTTATTCTTTAGAAGTATCAAAATCTGTATGTGACTTTAGACTTTAAACTTGACTGATGGAAACTTATAAATATTATTGTCATTTCTATATTAAATATTGCGCTAGATCTTCAAATATTTCTATTTCAACACCGAATTACGATATATAATTATATCCCCGGAAACAGACTTTTATGTAATTATAATAAATGCTCTTGTACTAGAATAATTATAAATAACATCCAAAATAAACACGGAACAGATTTATAAATATTCTAAAAGTATCTTTATTTCAAAGTTTCTATAGTAAATTAAATACTTTAGTTTAGAACTGACGTTATTACTTCATGTATTATTTGTAATCTTAATGTCGTCAATTGTAAAATAATTGATTTAAATATTTTCAATATTACAACTAGTATCTATTATTAACAAATATTAACAATTAAATATTAACAGCAATTTTTATATTTATAATTTGTGTAATTTTATGTTTCAATATTAAGCATTCTCGCTAAATAGTTGTTTCTTTTTCCGATAAAATAATAACTTAAATTACTTTACAATTTACAATGCGTTAATAATTATAAAAAACTTATGTTAACTGAAAATCAATGCAAAAACCAAAGGCCAAATAATTCACAAAAAGGACATCCTAGGGACATCTACTAACAGTTGAGGGAACTTCTTTCTGACTCCTCCCCCGCGCTCCACTCGTCTAAGATTTGGGTCCGCAAATCACTAATCACGTATTGGAAAAAACACCCGGAAAAATACTGGCAATCCTGCCCTTTTTCCGCTTCAACGAATTAGACTCTTCACCCGCCCGCGCCACTCGAAGCCGCTCATTACCCCCAAATCATAGGAGGAGTCATTGTTTTTAAAAAGGCTCTGCACGGCCCCAAAATACTCTCTTCACTCTCTTCAGCGACCAGATGCACCAACACCAACTCTTCACGCAACAACAAGCAACAGCAACAAGCAACACGCAGCAACCGCATAGAACTTCAGTACACACACTCAACAAATAGACGGGCAACAATTAGGATTTTATATAAAAGTTCGCGTCTATAAGTTTATTTTACACTAGTTTATTTTTATATTGTAATACAAGGATAAGTAACAACAGAAGTAACAAGAATAAATCAAAAAGTGAGTACTATAAACAAACAATTATTACTTTTCCCTATCTTCCACATACACATAAACACCTTCCCTTTCCAGTTTGCTGTTTCTCGAACCTTAGGGTGTCGGGAAAGCAAGCCAAATTCGCTGTTTCTCAAGTCGCAAGACATTGGGGAAAGCGAAGTTCCGCACTACTGTTTTTCGGACCAATAAGTGCAGGAGAAAGTAGGGAACATCTCCCTCTCACTCTCTTACGCACTCCCGAAGAACATTTGCAAAAGAGTCCCGAGCTATTAGACGCAAGTCTAGGCTCAAAAATATAAATAACATTTGTGCGTCGCCTCTCGACGTCACAAAAACGAAGTTATTTTTTCGATATATGTGCAAATTCTTTGAAAATGTTACGTTCTAATTTGTCAATATTCCCTATCCGATTAGAATATTTTCAAAGAGTTTCCATGTAAATCGGAAAAATAACCTTCTTTAAAGTGAACTAATAAACAAAAATAAATTTTATTAATTTATAATTTCCTAGTGTTTTCATATGAGAATAAAGTTCCTTATGTAAAATATAAATATTCTGGTAATAATTTTGAAAGACCTTTTAAACATATACAAATTACAACGCATATTATGCATTGTAACCAAGTAATAAATAATGGAGCATTAAGATGCATTAAGATCACTGGACTGTAATGCTTTATTGACAAATACCATTAATATTGAAACTATCTTGTAATTAAAAAAAAATATAATGAAACTTTACATACTCAGTTACTTTTAAAAATTTTATAACTTTACATACCAATACAGTGAAACCACAAAACTGTCTAAATATTTTTGTGCAGCATATACTTTCTTTGGTTCATTATGATAATTTCTCTCATTCCCATGAAAAAAAATTATCCCGCACATATTATCACAAAATTTATATAAGTAAGTCGAAATATTTGTAAGAATGTTAAGGAAGAGGAATACAATATTTAAATATATTCTCCTATACTATTATGAGGAACATGGATGGTTTAAATTTCTTTAAATTAATTATGACATCTAAATATCAAAGAAAATAATGACGATTACAATAATAATAATATACAGCATTATCAAAAAGAGATTACATAGCTACAGTGACTAAAGAGATTTTATTTTTTGCTGCGGAAGACACATCATATTTGCCACAAGTTTTACCTTTTTAAAGGTTATTTTTATAGATTTCACTACTTTCTTAGAGACTATAATGGATTATATATAAATGCCAGTGTTCTGAATCTATCGACAGTATAATAAAATATTTATGTGAAAATTACCAGAAACTACCGCGAATTTATTTGGTAGAAGCTATAAAATGTAATGTCGAGTCTATGCTTTGATAGATGCTTTTTTAACAACCGTTTTATACAAATTATTAATTAATAATTTCAATATTAAAGTTCAATCATTCAGTTCAGATAAGGGGTTATTAACATTAACATATAATTAAAAATGAAATTTATCTAAAATCCGCAGGAGAAACACCTCATTTTTAAAATAACTGTTTTTACATACAAATTATATTATTTTGGTAAATTTTCATGATTTTTGTACAAGATCTCAATTTACGATCAGTTCTGATAAAACAAAAAAAAACATTCGCAGCCGCGAACATTAATTCTTAATTTTCACGATTTAAGCTATTACGATGAATTTAATTCATCGTAATACAAAAAATTAATGAACTGCACATTTTCCTTAAAAACTTAAAGCTATTATAGGTAAAAACTTTATTACGAGGGGTATTCAAAAAGTAAGCTTCCCTAGTTTGGCGTTACTCTCAGACGCCACAAAGCGGACTTGAGCTGATCATAGTTTCAGTTCTGCCGATAAGAGTGGAATTGGTTTTGGTGGTCAAGAATACTTTTTTCAGCAGTACGAGCTCGACAATCATGGAGCTACTAGTGCAAAGCGGGTCCGATTGTGAATTACGTGTTTTATTGGTCGATTTTCTTGAGCCAGGTACTACGATTAATGCAGATAGATATTGTGAAGTGCTACAGAAACTCAAAAATGCCATTAAACGGAAACGCCCTGGAAAATTGTCAAAAAAAGTCTTGCTTTTCCATGACAACGCTCGGCCTCATTCTGCCAAAAAAACGCAAACCTTACTTCAGAAATTCAAATGGGAAATTTTCGACCACCCACCTTACTC
>UELV01135486.1:0-14505 GCA_900490015.1 Megastigmus stigmatizans | reverse complement strand
TCTGAAAGTTCATTAAAAAATCTATCAGAAAACATGGTTTGCATGATCATTTCTGACCGATTTGATTCTTCTATACAGTGTTGAAAGTGGGCATGAACAAACGTGCACATTTGACGTTAATGGGTTAATGCAGCCGCGTGACCGGATGCTCGTAATTGAATGATTTTGGCGGTGCGCAGCCAATGGCAAAATATATATAATATCTAAACTTCTATGAAGTCGAAACCGCTCGTTTGAAAAATAGAGTACGGTTATAACGCGCACTGCCGAGAAAAACCGAGTCTCACTATGCGAGACGATACACGGAAATTTACCAGTATACCGATTTTAGTGAAAGAAAATCCCGGTCACTATGTCGCAATGCGATAACTAAAGTGTGCAATAAATGCAAACACTACCTCTTTAACGATGATGCTCCTCGGTGAGAATGCCGCTTAGAGAAGGCTAGCTGCAGAGAAACGACCTGCGTTGAGGAGTACGTTGCGCCGGATAGGTGCTTCTATGCAGGAGCTCTCTGGAGCTGGCGGTGAGCGAGCCGATGCAGCCGCGAAGGTTAGCCGAACACGTGCACGTATTGAGTTGGCTAATGGTGAAAGCGGTCGAGGCGTCCCTCTTGCGCTGTGCCGCTTCGCGTTGCTGCTGCCGTTGGATATTGGCGTGGCCCGTAATGCCACCGACGCTCGCAGAGATGTTTTACCTTACTGTGTTGCTTCTGCGTCGGGGTCACCAATGTAGGAGCTCGGCTTCTGGGCTGCTGTGGAGAGGCTGTGAGAAAGAAGAAGACAAGTGATTAACTTATTAACTGTCTTTATTCAGAGGTGCAACTGATTCGCTTGAGTATCGGAGTCAGACTTGTCGTCTAGAATGACATCATGCTGCTCGGAAGCTTGAGGGCGTCGTGGCGCCTGCGCAGAGGCGCTTACATGTATATGCGCTCGCTTGTGTGTATGTGCGCCGTGGCGCTGTACGCTCGCTCGAGTGAGGCTGGTACCTACAAATTTTTATAATAAAGTAACTTCATTCAATAATTCTGATGTTTCATTGGATGTTATCCTTAAATAGACCAATCTTTGTAGTTAATCGAATTCGACTAATCGAAAATTTAAAAACGTTCTAGCAGTTCAGGTAGGGTGTAGTTTCAGCGTACCGGCATTACGTCAATTAAATGGCTTCCTACTCAAAAATTTGATCGATGCTGTAATAAATTAGAGAAATTGCATACACAATATCGAAGTATACAACAAAATTCTAGTGCACTTTGTAATAAAAATCGAGAAGTCATGTTTATTCAAAAATTAGAAATGTTTTTTGACATTGCTCATGGCAACGCTTTCGAAACAATTAATGAGGCAGAAAAAACATTTTCGCTCGATCAACGATCTGCAAAACCACATAGGCTCACATAGGAGCAGTAATTTTAGAACAGATGTCAGATCAATTACTAGGTTGTTATGTCCGGTCACTTCGTAGGGAAGTTTACACGGAACGTAGATTTTTGGAAATCGTTCTTCTTATTTTTTCTCCCTAGGATTAGCTGGTTTGTTGCTTACCTTGATATAAACGTTAACTGTGTTGGCTGTGTTGCGCGCGTGGCACTAAGGTTCGGTTGAGCCGCTGCTCCGTGATCCTCCCGAATATTCCTATATTTGGTATTTTGGTTACAGTCGTGATCCTCCCGGATTCACAGCTTCAAGACTGGAAGAATTCTGCCGAATTCTTCCTGTTCGTGATTTAGCAAAATCGAAATATCCTCGCGGATATTCTATTTTGCGCAAGAACTCTCCCGAGTTCTTCAATTATCCCACCGCTGTCACCAATTTTGTTACGTCCGGTCACTACCACATTAGTATATTCTACATGATTAAATAAAAATATTGCGCCTGAACAGGACCCTCTCGGATCTCTTGCGCCCGCTACGGTAATTGTTTCATAGTTAGTAATGTTTTGTATTAGATTGGAAATAGTTACACTTTCATATGATAATTGTCCCGTTTTCACCAGTTCTTTACATGTTTCCGCACTCACAGTTTTATAGAAAGTGACTTTACTTCCTGTCACCTCCGACGTATATGCATGCCACAGTATTTAATTTCCTGGGATACCTTTACCCTACATGCCCATGCCATAGATTTCTTGTACTCAGCCTTCTGGAGTAGTTGAATGGTTGTTTCGTTGGCTATTACGTTGTCGACTTCGCTGTTGCAATGTGCCTCCGACTAGTCACAGTCTGGCCCTCTTATTCTGGTTTTTCGTAGTTTATTTGTGTGTGATATCCGTGTACCTCTTTTGTATTTTAATCTGATGTTATTACCTTCGTTTAGAATTTCGAGAACCTTGAAAGGTCCATAATATTCGGGGTCGAACATGTGTGGTTTCGGTTCGGCTAGTAACATTACGTAGTTGCCTTCTTTAAAAACGCATGGATCGAGTTTTCGGTCGTAATATTGTTTTGAACGTATTTTTGCATTTTTGAGGTTCTCCCTCACTACGTTTTGTATTTCTGTTAGTTTCGAATTTGAGTCTTATTAAATAATCCTGATAAGTATCGGCTAAAGTCTCATAGACTGGTTTACTTGCAGAAGGTACCCTTGCAATTTTTCCGAATACGCATTCGAAGGGTGTTAATTGAGTTCCTTCATGTACACTAGTATTGTACGAGAACGCTGCGCAACCACACCATTCATCCCATTCCTTAATTCGGTTAACATAGCTTTTTAGGTATTCAGTGAGAAAGTGATGCATTCTCTCAATCGTACCGTTAGATTGCGGTCTGAATGCCGTGGTCGTACAGGTCTTGATATTGCAAATTTTACCTACATTTTTTACGAGTGTTGATGTAAAGTTAGCGCCCTGATCTGTCAACACGACTTTTGGTGCCCCGTAGATGTATACGCATTGTAAAAGAAAGGCGTTCGCGATGTCCTGCGAAGTGCTCCCTTTCATAGGTGCGATTATGCAGTATTTGGTCAAAAGATCTTGCATAGAGAGTATATATATATATATATATATATATATTATCGTGTTTCGTCCTGCCTAGTGGTCCGTATACGTCAAGTGCGACTTTATCAAAACTAGATCCCGGAGTGTCAGTCAATACCATTGGTTGTCTAATTTTTCGTCTTATTAGTTTGTTTCTTTGACAGATCTCGCAGTTACCTATTATCTCCGAGATCTGTTGTTTCATGTTGTTCCAGAAATAATTTTGTCTAATACGGTTATATGCTTTAGTAATTCCTTTATGACCGTTGATTGGAGACTCGTGTATGTCTCTAACCAAGTCATCTCTCAATTCTAGGTCTGGTATAATGACTTGATTGTTGCAAACAATTATTTTCACTTCTTTATTGTAAAACAATTCCTTGCAAGAATCCATTATATCGTTCCAGGTAACGTCATCTAGACTGTCGGTCCTCGAAAGTCTAAAAGAGGTTACATTTAGAGCTAAGCAGACATCGAGAAACGATCGTAAACTCTCTATCAAGATGTCTGGGTCAGTCCTTGGATTTAAATTTTCCATTATTGGTAAAGCTGTTTTATGTTTCTTTCGTGAATAATAACCTTGGCTTTACCCAGGGTTACGTCACTAATTCCTGGTAAATTATTTTCGGAATCTAACATCTTTGCTCCTGTGCAAAGAGGCTGATTCTTAACCGTCACGAAATATGCCATGTTATCCTTGCTCATGGTACATAGATCTCTTGATTCTATAATATAAGGGGCGACTCTAGGTCTCGGTCGTCTATTAACCCATTAATGCCTGAATTGAAGAAAATTGTACTCTGATTGTGAGCCCATAAATTAAAATGAAATCGGTATCAGTGCTTATTGAAACCAACCTTAATTTATGTTTTCGGGTCCGCTCTATACGATGCGATTTCTTAAAAAAGTGTAAAATAATTATTTATTATATATTTTTTTTTGCAAATTTAGATTAAAAAATGCGTTTTTTTCATGTTTTTTTTTTGTTTAAAATGACCTATTTCGATCGGAAATTTTTTTGTTCTTACTGCAAACGGTTAAAATCGTAGAATAAGATGTTAAATATTCGAAATATGGCCGCAGTGTTTTTAAATTTTTTTTTCTGGAAATTCCAGGCTGATAAACAATGATAATAACAAATTCTAATATTGATGTTTTAGCTTGTTGTATGGTTTACAATACTTACAATGCTCCAGTATTCACAAAAATTTACATGCAAGGGTTTTTGGAGTCGCTGATTACTGATCTGTTGTCAGATTTGCAAAATTCAAAATGGCGGATCCAACATGGCTGACAAAACTTCGAAAAATTGTTCATTCTTCAAAAAAATTCGTAAATAAGGGTTGGGTTTTCGACTCTGCTGATTACGAATCTGCTGTCAGATTTATAAAATGCAAAACAGTAAATCCAATATGATGAAAAAAATTTGGAAAAAATTTTCATCTCTTGAAAAAGTTGATACAAAATGGTTTTTGCAGTTGTTTTTTCAGGACGAGATTTTGCAGTTTTCTTTAACACATATTTTGCTTTTTTTCAAGATTATTTTTTGCAGTTTATTTGTTGATTTATTTTCCAGTTTTGTAGTTTTTGTATTTCTCTTCAGAGCTATTTCAAATATTTCTTATCAGATCCACTTCCAATAATTCTATCAGTAATTCTTTCAACAGTTCTTATTGCACGATTTTAACTGTTTGCAGTAAGAAAAAAAAATTGCCGATCGAAATAGGTCATTTTAAACAAAAAAATCATGAAAAAAACGTAGTTTTTTAATCTAAATTTGCAAAAAAAAAAAAATATAAATAGTTATTTTACAATTTTTTAAGAAATTGCATCGTGTAGAGCGGACCCGAAAACATAAAATAAGGTTGGTTTCAATAAGTACTGATACCGATTTCATTTTAATTTTCTGCAATTCAGGCATTAATGGGATAAAATCCTATGATACATTTTGCGTTTCCATTGGAGTAGAGGAATCGCTCGTTGAATCCCTTTCTCCGTTAACGTCATAATCGGTTGTACTTCTATCTTGACTTCGTGATATAGCTTCGAGCTGTCTGTCGGGCGGGCGTGTTGCACTCTCATCTCCATGGTACGACAGTGTCCCACCCCCTCCCTTAGTCTCTGGTTCATGCGTCATTAGCGAACTCAAGCCCTTTTTGATCGACTGTCTTAATATATGCTCGATTCGTATCTTTTCAGCATCGGTTAGTCAAAATTTTGCCTTTCCCAAAGTTTCTAAATCCACATTCGTTAGGATGCATTCTAAAGCTATATGATCCTCATAGTCCAGGACGTGCACGGCTTCGTCTGTTTGATCTTGCGTCAGCCAACGGATTTTTATATACTTTTCTTTGCTGTGAACAATTTTTATGGTTTGGCATAGATAGAACCCGTCATCTGTGTTGCTTACGGCCAAGAAATCGTTTTTTCGATACTGTACAGTTGTTGCGTTGTCTGCGATTGTCGTTGCATCGATATCGAAGTTTGAGTCCTTAGACTGGGTGTGCATTGATATATCGCTGTTAGAGTAGCTTACATCGTCCGAGTGCGAAGCCTGATTATTGCTTTCCCTTGATGCATTGGTTTCTATAGCTAGTTCAGTCCGCGCCATACGTTGTGGCGGCTCTGAGCTATTCGATTCTGAAGTTGAGTAGTCTGGTTTTTTGCGAATGACGTGTATCATTTCTGGTGGATTCCGCGAAAGAGCGTCCGCTACGTAGTTGGTTTTTCCGGAACTGTATTTGATTTCAAAATCATATAGATCTTATAATTTGAAGTACCATTTTTTCAATCTCCTTGTGCTATCTTTGACACTATGGAGGCACACTAGCGCCTTATGATCCGTTATAAACGTGAAGTGTCTAGCTATATGGCAACATTTAAATTGTGATGCACAAAATGTCATTGCTAGTAGTTCCTTTTCTATTGTGCTATATCTGGTCTCAGTGTCGTTCAATACTCTACTTGCAAAGGTCACCGGTAGGTCTATTCCATCTGTTTTTTGGGATAATACTCCTCCTATGGCGAATCCAGAAGCGTCGGTTGTAACGTAGAAGGGTTTAGTAAAATCCGGATGTTTAAGGATCGGTTCGCAAATTAGGTTATATTTTAGAGCGCGGAAGGCGTCATTTTGACTCTTCGCCCATTCAAATTTTACGTTTTTCCTTAGTAGATTGGTCAGTGGTTTAGCAATTGCGGAGAAATTCGGAATAAATCGGCGATAGTATCCGCAGAGTCTTAGAAATTGCTGTATTTCCTTCGGATTCTTGGGTGGTGGAAAATCCTCGACTGCATCGACCTTTTTAGGGTCCGGTTCGATACCCTTTTCGGATACTATGTATCCTAGGTCTTGTGCAAATTCAATAAACAATTTATCCAGGTCCTCTAGTGTTTCGACGAAAATTATGATATCATCACTGTATCCTAATTTTTCCATCTTTTTAGTTGTATTTAGGGGTTGTCTGCTAATTAGTTTGAATGTAAGTTCTTGGTATGTGCTGGATGCTGTTTTAATTCCGAAGGGCATACCTAGGAGTGGTAATGGCCGAAGGGAGTAGAGAATGCTGTTTTCTTTCTGTCTTGTTCCCTTATCATAACTTGCTGGAAACCGCTATACATACGAGTATCTAAAGTAATGAAATGTTTCGCGCCACCTAGCTGATTGATAAGGTGAGTTATGTGAGGTATCGGATGTGGATACGGTTTGATTTTATCATTCAATTTTCGGAAGTCTACTACGACTCGCCATAGTTTTTCACCCTTATGACTATCCTTCCTTTTCACTACCCATAACGGGTTGTTATAGCTAGAGTCGCTTCTCTCTATATCACCGGCTGCTAGCAGGTTCTCTACTTCTTTATATACGGTGTCCTGCAGTCCTTGCGGTACCGGGTATTGATAAACGTTAATTATTTGGTCGTCGAGAGTTTCTATTTTATGCTCTATTAAATTGGTTGCTGGTAAGGGTTCTCCCTTCAGATGGAACGTGTGTGAAGTATGTGTTATAAACGTTTTCAATCTCTCAAGATCTCGTTCATTTAGGTGTTGCGTAGGCATATGCGTCATCAACTGAGTAGCCCTATCCTCTACATTGATGTTATTAATGGGTTCGCGGTTGGTCTCAACTTCTGAGTTCGTATCGGTCTTATTCCTATAGGCGATTGGGAATTTAATGAAATGGTATACGTTTCCTCCAATCGTGAACGCTGTTTTCGTGTTTTCTACTTTATTTAAGTATACATACTTAATATCGTCGTTGGTTAGTATGATTTGGTTCAAATCGCTTAAATCTGCAAAATCTGTATCCTTGATGGAGTTCGCGAGTTTGTCGTTTAAATTTTCTTCTATTTCGGATTCTAAATCTGACCTGGAACCGCTGTATGTTCTGTCATTACAGTCCGTGATAGGGGTGTCGCCCTCTGATCGGTTCATTTGCAAGCCTTCTATTTTTGGTTCACTCCCTTGGCGTTCTTCGCCCCTTTCTTGACTGTCGTTACTCTCTTCGCTGTTGCTGGGTAAGGTTATTATCTCATCATCTAACGGATAAATTCTGTGGAAAGCTGGTTCTTATTGCAATCCATATATAAATGGAAGGAGTTTCTCTAATAGATGGTTGGAATGCCGCTTCGATTTGCTGTCGGTGGTGACGTGTACTCTTCCGTATCTAGTTGAGAACCAACACTTTTCATTTGTTTCTCTGATTTATCATTATCCCGCACCGGGTGCATATAAAGCTTGCTGATCGCTAGATCGATTTCGTGATCATTTTTATTCGTAATTGGGAGCGAGACGAAGCCTCCTTCATGTCTCGCCACGGTATAACTTGCTATTATCCTTTCGTCCTTGTAATCGATGCTCTTGATTAGACCCGCTTTGTACATGTCTGAATTGGTTCTACCCACCTTGGCAATAACCGTGTCGCGGGGGCCTATTAAAATTTGGTTATTTTTGGTTAGAAATGGAAATGATAAATTGCCGAAGGTTAGCTTCCTTGTTTTAAAATTGATTTATACTTTCCTGTTAAGGAAAAAACGGGAACCTTAAATGACGTCGTTTTGGATAGGAAATTTAGAATTGACTACGACCAATTCTGATATCTCTCCATAAACATTAAGTTTGCAAACTCTTAGCGACTTGCCACCTCTACCGCTAATGCCTGTTAAAATTGGCGTGTTCTGCCAGGTTATCATTCTCGACTCCTTTAGTGAATTGAGTTTGATGATGTTGGGCTGTGCCCCGGTATTTATCATGGCGTAGAGGCAGCTGTATCTGAAATCTTTTGACACAATTCGTATGGTAGGGATCGTAATGTTGGTACCGGACCTTATGATGTGAATGTTTCGTTCTCCATCATCTCGCCCGCTGGACGCATTGCTGGGTACACCGGGCTCGCGTCCACCTGCGCAGTGTTGATAGCGTTTCCCTGAGTGTTCGCTTCGTTTTCCAGTTTCCACTTTATGGCTCTGCAGTTTGCCTTAAAGTGTCCCGGTTTCTTGCAGTATATCCAAGTATTATCCTGCATTGGATTTAAAGTTGAATGATGCGTTTTGGTTTCCTTATCCTTGTTCATGTCTGTTTTAGGAAAATTATTTTGGCCGAATCGGTCGTTCGTATTATTATAGAATTTCTGCCTTTCTCTTGGTTTATAATCGTATTCGAATCCATGTTTTTTGCGATCTCTTTCTAGTTTCTTTTCTATAATCAATGCCTCATCGATTACTTCATAGATCGTCTTGTAAGTTTTGATGTCCATTCGGAGCCTGAAGTTTGGACTGAGTCCTTCTTTAAACCCTTTGATTACATCCCCTTCGATTTCGTTTAATTCTCTTTCGTTAATCACTTCATCGTTGTCGAATTTCTTTGGATCGATTATTGGTTCCTTCAATTTGGTAACTCGCGCTGAATAATCCAGGATTGATTCACCGTTAAATTTTTTAATCCCGTTCAAATGTCCTCTAAGGTTATTGAGTGAGTCCGCAGGTGCGATAATTGACTTGATCCTGTTTATAAAATCGTCGAACGTTTTTACATCCGTATGCTATAACGGCACATAAGTATGTTCATTTAACTTGTTCTGCAATAGTTTTGTAAATTCAGTTTCCAGTGTCTCCGGAATCGTATGGATTGCGCGTTTGCAAGTCCTTACGAATGATGTTAAATTTGTTCCGTCGAATTTCGGAATACTTACTAGAGCCTCCTTTATATAAACTCCCGGGGATATGAATAGTGGACTCTCACCAGTATACGACGTACGAGGCGTGCGGTAGCCGTACTCGTTGTCGTTGTCCATATTTCGTGTGGTTGGTGAATTATCGTTGAATTAGTTCATTATTCGTGGTGCGTTTTGTCGTAATATAGCTTTACGTTCACGCGTTCGGTCGTCGACACTATGTGTTTCACTCAATATTCGTACGTTTCGCGTAGACGTCGATGAGGTTACAGATTCCTTAATTGATAAAGGATTCGTTTGTCCGTCATCACCTTCCCCAGAAGCTCCTGGTTCTAAAATTTGTTGTAGTTAAACTTTCGTTTTAATGTTGATTGCGCTCCTTTTCTGACTTCACAGCTTCGAGAGCCTCTGCTTGTGCCTTTTGAACTTCACTTAATAGATCGTCCTGCTCCTCTTCCCTTTGCCTAATTAATTTTTCCCTATTTCTTCTGCATGTTCATTTTGTTGATTCATTTCGAACTTGATTTACGAGGGCCGGGATTATCAAAAAATTTTATTTCGTAAAGTATAAATAAAATAATTAAATCTTTTTAATTTAAATAAAATATTATTTATGACTTGTCTAAAAGCTTAGGACTTAGTCTGGAGCGGTTAATGATGTTTGCGCCTTAGGTCGTATTAGCGATGTATTAAATGCGCAAAATTTCAATCAAAATTTCCAAGTTTATAAAACTGTAAAATTCCATAAATTGGGAAATTAGAAATTAAAGAACGACGTATGACGTATCTAAATACTCTAGAGTTTATTTCCTGTCGTTTGTCGTATATCAAATCACTGATTACCTGAATTTAGATTTGCCGAAAATATCCTATCAAAATTTGGAAATCTGAAATAATACAGAAATTAATAAATCGAAAAGTAAAAAAAAAAGAAAAATGTCGTTTAAAGTATCTACAACCGTTAAATTTATTGTTCTTGCTAAATAAATAAACAGGAATTACTGTTTATTGTGAATGACTTTGCAGCTAAAATTTCAAACAGAAATTCAAATTCTTGGAATTGTCAAAAAAAAATCCAGAAATCGTAAGTTTAAGGATAAATCACATCAAATTACGTGTCTAAATGCTCGTTATTTTATTTTAAAACATTTAATAACTCTTTCGAATAGAGTTATGTTAGGTTAGATTGAACGTAAAATTTTTCAATCAGAATTTCGAAGTTTCGGAAGTTTTTGAAATTTCCCAAACCGTAAAAATAAATTATAATATAACGTATAGTATGTCTAAATGTTTGTTATTTTATTTTATAATTTTTCGAAACTCCCTCAAATAAAGTTGTGCTAGAGAATAAATTAAAACTAAATTTTCAGACTGAAATTTGAAGTTTCAAAAAAAAAAAAAAGAAAAAATTTGTTATCTTGCAATTGCAAAATTTATAAATACGTTTATTAGGTATCGAAATATTCAGGAGTTTATTTCCTTTCCTTTTAAATGCACTAAATTGTTGTTCATCTGAATTCCCGGCAAGTCAAAATTTCAAAGTAAATTTCAAAGTTTCTTAAAATTGAATAAATCTATATTTCAAAAATGTAAATTTGGAAATATGTCGTATTACGTATCCAAATATTCAGGATTTTATTTCCTTTCCTTTTAAATGGTTCGTTTTTTAAAATTTGTATTGGAGAAAAGGTAAGAAGAATCGATCCCACCGCTGTCACCAATTTTGTTACGTCCGGTCACTTCGTAGGGAAGTTTACACGGAACGTAGATTTTTGGAAATCGTTCTTCTTATTTTTTCTCCCTAGGATTAGCTGGTTTGTTGCTTACCTTGATATAAACGTTAACTGTGTTGGCTGTGTTGCGCGCGTGGCACTAAGGTTCGGTTGAGCCGCTGCTCCGTGATCCTCCCGAATATTCCTATATTTGGTATTTTGGTTACAGTCGTGATCCTCCCGGATTCACAGCTTCAAGACTGGAAGAATTCTGCCGAATTCTTCCTGTTCGTGATTTAGCAAAATCGAAATATCCTCCCGGATATTCGGTTTTGCGCAAGAACTCTCGCGAGTTCTTCAATTGTCAAACGAAACTCCGAACGAACGCGGAAAGTGTTTGAAATGATCGGCAAGTGGTTCGGAATAACTAGTTTATTTATTTATTGATATTGAATGTCTCAATTTGTTAACAAATATCTTTCGCGCGTTTCCCAGTCGGAGACAAACGTTAAGGGCTCGAAGAGCGCGTCGCGCGTATAAACGTCAGTTTTGTTTGGCTGCCGTCTACAGACTAGCTAATTGTCTCATAATATTCCTGCTTTTAGTTGCAGTCATCCCTTCTTGAACCGGCATGAAAATGCAGCTTATCGGTCAGAACGTCCGATGCTCACCGGTCTCAGAGGTGCACGTGTTAATCGCACTCGGATACTGTGTCGACAGTCGCGCGCTGCATTCTTATCTCGGTTCAGTCGCGACTTCGTCTTTACTTCATCATTTCATATTTATTTAGAACATTTTTTTAGTATATAATTTTGTAACTACAATATACGCATATATATATATGTAGTTGACATTCCAACATGGTGTCGGGAGATGAACTGTCTCCCGACAAGCCTCCTGATATAAATAGTGATAAAGAATATACATGCCATCCAAAACAAAAGGTGTCATTAGTAGTTTGTTTAGTGTATGAAAATGTATATCATAAAAGTGAATTTAATAAGCAAAACAAAAAATATATTAGTAATGTATTAGTTATATGTCCGAACCACGTGGAGCTAAACATAACCTTAAAAGATAAAGAATCTGAACTTAATGAGGTAGCAAAATACTAATTGCGCAAATAAAGAGCACAAAAAAGGAAACAATTAAGCAACAAATACTAATAGATATATCTAATATAACAGGTAATGCATACAAAACAAGAGAAGAGGATAACATAAACACCACGATATTGACAGAAAATTCTGATTTGGATAATTTATATGCTCTCCATAACTCCTTAAACAACTAAACCAAGAACTTATGGAGAAAAATATAATTTTAAAAAAATGTAAATGAGGATAAAATAGAAACAATAAATCAGTACCAAAAAACATATGCGGAAGCAATAAATAATAAGACACCAAGTAGAAGTAAAAGAAGACCAAAAATAATAGTAAAAAACCTCGACAGAAATAGTAAAAACACCAAAGAGTTTTTAAAAGAAGTTTATGATATATTAGTTCAAGAAAAAGATATACAAGTTAAACAAGTGAAAAGAGAGAATGAAAATGAAATAGAAATAAACAGCATGGATGAAAAAAATGCAAGAGCAACATTTGAGCAAAATATTGAGCATATCAGTAAAACTTTCAAAAAATTGTAAAGCAGTTATTGATAAAATTGAATCTCCGAAAATGAGAATAGTTGGAGTAGACAACTACACAAAAATGAACTCTGATGAACTAGAGGAAGACTTAAATATGAGAAATTTTAATAACTATCAAGACAAATGTAAAATTCTAGACATAAAATTAAATAAGGACACAGGCAAGTCAAACATAATAATTGAAGTACCAAAAGAATTATATAAACATATTATACATAACCAAAATAGAATATTTATTGGATATCAAAGTTGTAAGGCGTGGGATCTAATAAATATAAATCCATGTTACAATTGTGGAAGATATGGGCACAAAACCCATAAATGTAGAAACAATACAAGCTGCATCAAATGCTCAGGACATCATAAATTTTCTCAATGTGATTATAATACATCTATAAATAAATGTATAAACTGCTCTTATAGTAACTCAAGATATAACACGAATTTAGAGGTTAATCACATGGCAAATGATAGAGATAAATGTGCAATACTAAAGAATAAGATTAACAGATACATAGATGTGATTGATTCTCCAGTAAAACCTACTATACCAAGATACTTAGGTAAAGTAGAAATTCGCAATCAAACAAAGGAGACAACCAACTTGGCTGATTCAACGAGGAACTTACCAGCAAGTGATAGTGTTACATTAATAGCAAGACCAGTACCAAAACATCGAAGTCAAATTATTAACAAAAAAACATCATAATAGAGCAACACATGGATTTTATTGAAGAACTACAAAATGAAGTAATACAAGAAGAAATTTCGTACGCTGAGTATAGAACTCTTAATAAGAATTTAAATAAAAAAGATAATATATTATAATATTACACGTTAATGTTAGAAGCCTAAATGCCAATTATACTAAATTAAATATTTTTATTAAGAGTTTGAAGATTAAACCATACATAATTGTATGTTCAGAAACGCGTATTTTAGCCAATTATCAGTATTTTGCAATTTCTGGATATAAAATGTACTACAATAATGACAATATAAACCATAATGATGGAGTAGTTTTATATGTAAAAAATTGTGTTACTGAAATTACAGAAACTATTGCAATAGGTAGACTCAAAATATTAAAAACAAGAGTAACACTAAATAACAACAGTACTCTAGAAATATCTGCTTTATATAGATGCCGTGATCTACCATGTCTTGAATTTATTTCTAACTTGAAATCATATATTAACAGTCAAAAAAAATAATACAAAAAACCATTTAATTGTTGGTAATTTTAATATTAACATTATGCAAGAAGATGTATACAGTCATGAGTTGTTAAATAATATGCTTGAAAAGGGATTTTATCCTGGATTTTTAAGTACAACTAGACCAAAGGATAGTAGTAGAAATGGTACATGTATTGATAATATCTATATAAAAACTAAATCTGTAGATACTAAAACTTTTAAACTAGTTATTCTTTTTACTGACCATTTTCCTATATTCTTAAAATTAAGTAAGCCACCAATTATTAAAAAAGAGAATATACGAAATTACTATAATTACACTAAGCTTCATGATCTAGCCATAATGAAAGATTGGAATAACATGGAATCAATGCGTGACCCAGATGAAGCTACTTCCTAATAACTGAAATACAAGACTGTCTAGAAAAATCTAAAAGTATTTTAAAAACAAAATATAACAAGATGAATCCAAGAAAGGATTGGATCACTTGTAACGGTATATTACGCGTTACAAGAATAGCCTAGCTAACCTAGAACAAACAGCCCACTCGAACTATCCTAACTAAACTAAATTTAGCGCACTTAGAACTAGCGAGCTTGCGAGCTCTTTCCATAAGTCTTGCGTAGACCCCCCGAAGCAGCTGAAGATGACGAAAGGCAGCCTTCTCCTTGGTAGGGACTGCCCCACGGCTCCTAGGCTGCTTGCCTCTCCATAGACCCTCGTCTATGGTCCACTCGTAGTCTCGAACACCTGTAAATAGATAAAGAAGACACATGTAAATATCTGAAATATAC
>UELV01135484.1:0-13379 GCA_900490015.1 Megastigmus stigmatizans | reverse complement strand
AATGCGTGGAATACTAATGTTCTCTTTACCATCAGCCTGTTTGACTGCACTGCGAGCTTTCTTTAACGCCGAGCGAATAACTGTTTGGGCGCATTTGCTCGGCGCTGATTTGAAAGAAGCAGCTTTAATCACTTTATCCAGTGTAGTCATTTTCTTTCTCATACCCATTCCAAATCGCGATTTAAGTTTCATAGCGTTAGTGACAGTAAAAGCAGCTGCTTTCTCCCCGATACCGGCGTCCTCGGCTGAAACGTGTTGCCAAGCTTTATCGGCAAGATCTCTGTCAGCAGCGTTCCGCACCTCGATGTTTTCACGATTTTTTGAATAAGCTATGTCGTGATCCTTGCAGGCTGCGTCAAGAGGATTGATTCCAGGATCTCCTCGAGTTAAGCGTTTGGCTAATTTGGTCCCCGGTCCGCAGTACTGATATCCAGGTATATGAAGTTCGATCGGAAGCTTATTAATGATTTTTTTAATCAAACCACGTCCTCTTCGATGTTTCTATACGATCATATTCAAAGTTCAGCGAATGACTGATGCTCGCAGCTATATAAGAACTCTATTTATAGCTAAAACGTCAGTCATAGTCCAGATATCGTGCCGCGAGCATGGAATTTAAAGAGCAATCAGTCAAGCTCCCTGTAGCTAATTTCGATATTATTGTGGAGCCAGATCGAAAAGCCCAGCGACACGGAGATTTACTGCCGAATAGCATATGAGCTGTCTTCTGTGGTCCGTCGAATTGCGGAAAGACCAATAGCTTACTCGCTCTCATCGCACATCCCAATGGCATCAGATTCGAGAACGTGTATGTTTATTCGAAATCTCTGAATCAGCCAAAGTATAAAATGCTACAGCAGCTGTTGGAATCTGTTGATGGCGTGCAGTACTTTCCATTTAAAGAGCATGATGAAGTGATAGATCCGGACCATGCGCTTCCCAATTCAATCATGATATTTGACGATATCGCTTGTGAAAAGCAAAAAAAACGTTAGAGATTTCTTCTGCATGGGCAGACACAAGAGTGTAGATTGTTTCTACCTTTGTCAGATGTATGCCCACATTCTCAAGCATCTAGTCAGAGATAATGCCAATCTGTTGGCAATATTCAGACAAGATGATGTGAATTTGAAACACTTGTACAAAAATTACAAATAACAGATGTTCAGATTAAGAATAATCACAGTTTTGACGACTCTGAGGAGCCGTTCAATTACAAAAGCATAAGACAAAGGCAAATCAAATGTCAATTTTATGTAATAAGTTAGAAAAATACTCGATATGCAAAATATTATATTATATAAAAGGTCACATAAGTAGAATATGACAGAACAAGATTAGGAAGAGTATTTAATTAAAATATTGGCTCAAGAAATAGCCAACCATCAATATATATTTACCTTATGAATATTTGATAATACAATTCAAATATATATAAAATGCAAAATATAAGCAGCAGACAAAAGGTCGAAAGAAGGCTAGGATCATTTCAGTTATATATCGGTGGAACAAGCGAGACATATCACAGATATCGTCAATAAATGACTAGTATAGCATCGGAGTAAACAACTATCCAAACTAAGGATAACAACAAGAGGATTATTAAGACAAGGAATTAAATATTAAAATAATAAATAATTATTAGAAATTTACACAAAGGCTACACGAATAAACAGCGACTACATCAGAATAGTCAATAAATGTTATAAATAGACAATACTAATAATAAATTGAAGCTGACTCAATAAATTTAATTTAATAATTTATTATTTTTTTGGAGATATTATAAACTTCTTATAATTATTATTTGGTGTTTAATAATATTTGATCGGTTAAATTTTTTAAATTTTAAAAAAAAAATTTTTTTTTTTTGAAACATTCCACTGATAGCAAGTCGACCAAAGACTGAAAATTCACAGTCCAAGTTCAGTAAATATGAACATACAATTGATACATTAGATAAATTCTACATCGGGCTAAATAATTACACAATCAATAAGAAAAATAGAAGCTAGCAAGCAGCCATCGTCATAATAGCAGCCCAATAAACTAAATAGATAAACAATAATAACAAATGTTATAAATAAACAAATAATCAAAGATCTCTAATATTATCACAGTTAATTAATTCAATTGAACACAAAATAATATTGAAGAAAAATAAGCTAGCGAGCCGTTCCATAAATAAACTGTTTAAACAGCAATATTCGGAAAATAAA
Source organism: Megastigmus stigmatizans (assembly GCA_900490015.1). NCBI lineage: Eukaryota > Metazoa > Arthropoda > Insecta > Hymenoptera > Megastigmidae > Megastigmus > Megastigmus stigmatizans. The sequence continues at coordinate 11,160 of UELV01135484.1, read as the reverse complement.
TTAAACAAGGAAAAATTACTCAAGATCCGTATAAATTAATAAAATATACACAATGGCTTCTAAATTAAAAATACAAGATTGGCTGGATAAACTCAGCCAAGAAGAAGATGAAGACGAATTAAACGCGACGCTCAATAGATTAGAATTACGAGACGTCGAAAAACGAGAAGAAAAATTAGAAAGGCTGAAGCGGACAATTTCAGGAAAATTCGAAACTAGAGACTACCATAGACCAGCCACACACAATGATGAAGATTTAAAAAGAAGAAAAGAAAATTGACAAAAATTATTAGCTGAAGTAGTGAGGGAAGAAAGGATCCGAGATGACGGTAACAATAATTTATCAGACGAGGAGGCGTTAGAGATGGCTCAACCCGCCACAGACGGCGAGGATTCAGCAAATACAAAGTCAGTTCGATTCAAGAATGTATCAAGCCACAAGAAAATCTCAGGCCACGACACGCAGAAAAGGTGGTCGGATCAACTTAGAAATGAAAACGAGAATGTTCCGTTCAATCCGAATACATCACCAAACCGACCACGTCGCGTAACAGTCGGAAATACTTCCTACGACATCTCGCAGGACGTTTTCGCACACCACGCAGTAAGAATCAACAGTCACCAAGGGAAACCGCCTCGAGAATCGTCAAGACAGACGATATTCAATCTAGATCATCAACTTCTTGACCTGCAGCCCCCCAGCCCGACATAGCTCAGCCAAACAGTCATCCAAGAGACATCGGCAAAATAATATCAACATGGAAATTGAAATTCAGCGGCGTTAACAATGATGTAGACGAATTCCTATTGAGAGCAAAAGAATGCAAGGAATCCAACGCACTGCCAGAAGCAGAGATGCTTCGGGTGATTCCGCTGATACTACAGAAACCAGCCCTCAACTTGTACCGCATTAAAAAAGATGTATGGACAAGATGGACCAATTTCGAAGCAGACCTTAAAAAACAGTATCAAGATGCATTATACGTGGACGTATTGTTGGACAAAATCCGCGATAGGAAGCAAGGCCCAACGGAGCCGATGCAGGATTATATTGCAGACATACAATTCCAATATAGTAAATTACCAGCACATAAAAGTGAAAATGAAGAAAGCAAAGTCCACAGAATTTTCTTGAATATGCGCCCAGAATTCCATCCGTTGCTACCAAGTTATGTCGACATGACGCTAGAAGAATTTACAGATAAAGCAATTTTGCTGTCTAAGGCGTTCGATATAGAAAAAAAGCAATCAGCAACAAATGCAAAAGATAATAAGACAACAGAGAAACAAAGCGGCGAAAACCTGAACGGTAGAGAAAAACCGAGAGTAAAGGCAGTCACGGTGCCCACACACTCAGACATATCAAAAATGATACAGGAAGAACTACAAAAATTCTTCAATAATAAAAACAGCAGTGTAAATAATTGTAGTAATGACAGTAGCCAAAACAGAAATTACACCAACAATCCATAACGCTAAAGCTACAGAAATTATAGGGGAAAAAACTTCGACCCCCGAAAGCAACAAGGAGGAATGAACTCAAATCAACACCCTCAACAGAGAGCTTATTGCAGCAATCAAAACTATATAAACAGTTGCAACAACGGAAATGGCCCCAATAATGGAGCCGCCAACAGTCAAAATGTTAGTAATGAGTGGCGATATAATAACATCCGCAACAGAGGAAAATTCGGAAGAGGCAGAGGCAATCCTCACAGTCAAGGATATCATGGGTAAAATCACTATAATAATATTCATTATACTAATGACCAGTCCCAGCAACCGCTGAATCGACAGCCTTAATCGCAGCAACAAAATGCAGCAAACAGGAATAATATTCCGCAGCAACAGCCGGGAAACGGGCAGTAGTCGGCGAGCAGCGGACCGCCCCGCCGACTTTACCTACAAAGGTCTCATTAGTTAGCGAGAGACGCAACAATGTAAAAAGCATTCCAGAGATTAGTAAGGCAGCAGATTACAGCCGCTATTGGATCAAAGTTCAGATCAACGGGATATCAGTGACCGCATTGATCGATCCAGGCGCGGCCTGCACCGTAATCGGTGAAATATGGCAAAAGATCGAAGCCAAGTCACCGTTAAGTCAATCACAAGTAAAGACTGCACATATGACCAATGGACAGTCCGAAAAAGTGATCGGTGAAATGGACGCCGAAATCACAATTGAAGGCGTGACGAAAAGCATCAAAACTTTAGTCATCCCAACAATTGCAACGGACTTAATAATAGGACTGGATTGCATCAGAATGTTCAAGATGGACATACTTGCTAGTTGTGACAAATTTACTCTCGCAGACTTAGGTAAAGATAAAAAATTCAATTTTCAGTTATGGGCAATAAAGACGAATACAGCCGTAGATATAGCGAGCTGTGGTCTAGCTAAAGCAACACCAGAGCAACGACAAATAATAGAAAAATTACTGGATGAATTAATTCCACCGCATCAAGAAAATCAAGTATTAAAAACAACGCCTTTGGTGAAACACGAGATAATACTAAAAGAAAGCTGCAAGACCATAAAACAAAAATATTTTCCAGTATAAGAAAAAAATGAAAAAATAATGCATGAGGAAATTGAAAAACTACGAGCCGCAGATATAATAGAAGAGTCCGCAAGCGAATGAAGTAGCCCAACAGTAATGGTAAAAAGAAGCAACGGGAGCTACAGAATGTGCATAGATCTTCGCAAAGTAAATGGACCAACCAAAAAGGATGCTTATCCAAACCCATACATGGAAATGGTGCTCAATAAATTAAGGAAAGCTAGATATATCTCAACAATCGATCTGAGGAACGCTTATCATCAGATCGCATTGACAGATAACTCAAAAGAATTCACAACCTTCACAATCCCGGGAAAAGGCTTATGGCAGTATAAGCGACTGCCGTTCGGCCTATCGGTGGCTGGAGCGTATTTTCAGAGGCTAATAGAAAAAGTAATCCGCGAACTGGAGCCGTACGCATACGCATACCTAGATGATATTGTGTTAGTCTCGCAGACGTTTGAAGAGCATGTACAAAGGCTCAGGAAATTACTCCTAAAGATAAACAATGCTGGATTAACAGTGAATAGAGAAAAAAGTAATTTTTGCGTAAATGAAGTAAAATATATTAGATTTATAGTAAATGAACACGGAGTGTCGATTGACCCCGAAAAAACGGAGGCAGTCAGACAATATCCGACACCAAAGACGTTACGCCAACTACAAAGATTTCTTGGAATGGCGTCTTGGTACAGAAAATTCATAAAAGATTTCGCCTCAGTAGCTAACCCGTTGACTAATCTATTAAAGAGAAAAGATAAAAATAATAATAAGCTCGAGTGGGGAGCTGAACAAGAGAAAGCTTTCGAAATATTAAAAGCCAAGCTCATCGGTGCACCGATGCTGCACAGGCCATATCCAGAAAAACCATTCGTAATGCATACAGATGCGAGCAATTCCGGTCTTGGAGCCGTTCTGACGCAAAGAGCAGACGACATAGAACACATAATTTCATACGCAAGCAGAACATTAAAACCAGCGGAGTTAAATTATAACACCACAGAAAAAGAATGCTTAGCTGTCAAATGGTTAATAGATAAATTCAGACCATATTTAGAAGCGGAGAAATTTACAGTAATCACAGACCATAGTGCATTAAAATGGCTCTTCGAAAGAAAAAATCCAGTAGGCAGACTGGGCCGATGGGCTCAAAATTTAGCAGAATATGACTTCGAGACTGTACACAAGCCAGGAAAGCATAATGTCGTACCTGATGCACTGTCAAAAATTCATGAAAATGAAGAAATTAAAATAAATGAAATAAATATAAGAGAAGAAACAACAGACTCGTAGTACAAGAAGAGAATTTATCAAATAATGAGATTTCCAAGAAGATACAAAGATTTGAGGATTAATAATGGAAAGATATACAGATACAGGCCGAACTATGGAGAAACAGAACTATGCAGTGACCTTGACGCATGGAAATTAGAAATACCATGCGAAAAGAAACACAGATTATTAAGAAAGATGCACGGCGATCCGCATGCCGCTCATCCGCATGCCGCTCAGGAATAGAAAAAACATATAAAAAAGTATCGCAAGCATACTACTGGCCTGGCATTTACAGAGATGTGCTCGAGCACGTTAACACGTGCGAGACATGCCAGAAATGCAAGATACATCAAAGGCAACAAATTGGCCTTATGGGGAGCCGACATATAGATAGACCCGGCAAAGTAATTGTAGTCAACCTTATAGGCGATTTTCCAGCAAGCCGGAAAGATTTCAAATACGCAATAATTTTTAAGGACATTTTCTCAAAATTTATACTGTGCATACCAATAAGAAATAAAACAGCGAGCGCGGTCAAAGACGCAATCAAAAACAGGCTATGCGCAACGTTTGGAACGCCCGAAACAATAATTTCGGATAATGGCAAAGAATTTATAAACTCGTCAGTAAATGATTTTTTAAAGGAAAACGCAATAAATCACGGGCGTACACCGGCAAGACACGCTCAAGCAAACCCAGTTGAAAGGGTCAAACGTGATATAAAAGTGATGATATCAGCATTCATTGGAAAAAACCACAAAAAGTGGGACGAATATCTGCCACAATTCCAATTCGCGCACAACACGTCAGTTCATGCTACGACGGGTAAAATACCAGCATTTCTAACGTTTGGCCGTGAATTGGAGCCGCCCACGTTTTGGTGAAGAGAATCAGAGAAAGCAGAAAACAATGATGTATTACTCCAAGAAATCAAACAGATAATCAATGCAACAGATACACAATACAAAGTTGAATTAAAGAAGTGGCAAAAAAGATTACAAGAATTAGCAGAAGTACAAGAAGAAACGAGAAATAAGTCGCAAATACCAAGCGAAAAGCAAGCGCATTATTACAATAAAAATAAAAGAGAGTTCACGTTCAAAGAAGGAGAAAAGGTATGGCGTAAAAATAACACCTTATCGTCAGCCGACAAAAATATATCGGCGAAGCTCCTTAGCAAATACACAGGCCCCTGCACAATAATAAAAACTGTCGGCGATAATATATATAAATTAAAGGACGAAGCAGGAAAGATTGTAGAAAACTGTGTACACGCCAAAGAACTGAAGAAATATAGTCCAAGTACACGCGCAAATAAAGCTCAAGAAGAAAACGTCCACCAATCAGACGAGCAAAACAAGGACGTAACCATTACGAGTCAAAAACGTCCGCGCGGCAGGCCAAGGAAAAATCCCATAGCGCCGGCAACAGCGCAAGAAGACAGGCCGCAGCGCCTCACACAAGCAACAGCTCCGCCATGAAAACATCCGAAAAAGGAAAGCAGAAATAGATTAATCTACAAAATAAAGAAGATAGCGCGTTAGATTTAAGTTCGGTCCATTCAATAAGAAGTCGTGATACGGCAAAGGAGCCGCACTAAAATAAATAAAAAGATAAGAAAAAAATATATAAAGGGCATTTGAGTTATACGTACTTTTAAGTGAATTAGGTTAAAAAGATAATGTAAAAATAAATAAATAAAAATGCGTAGGTTATATTTACTTTTAAGGTTATTTTAATGTACGTAAGGAATCATAACACGGCAAATGAGCCGTACTTATGCGATCAAAGAAGCGGTAACATATTGTAAACATATGATAATAAATAAATACATATTTTATGGCTAAGTCCAACGGTCGATTCATTAAACAGCCCCCACAACAAAGGTCCATGCGCCATGTACAAAGTAGCATTTTGTTTTCCACGCAAAAAGAGAGAGAGCGCGACTGGCGAATCAGCGCACACATACATATAGTAAAAACGAACAAAGTCCACAATTTTTATTTTTCTAGTTATTTTCTAGTTACAGCTAATGAAGCGAAATCATATAATTGATCGAGGACTTTCACATTCTCCATAAATATGTATGAAGACCGGCACGAGAGGTCAGCTAACGTTTAAAGTCGCACACAGCTGAGTCCACGTGCATAGCCCACGTGCGCATTTTTGCACCACGCAGGAAGCCTCGAACGGGGGGTGTTGTGACGTGGAAATAACACGTCACAATACGCCACATAAGGTAAGGAGGCGTCAGGAGACGCGCGCACGATAACGTACATGAAGCGCGTTAATAGTCCCATAAGGGAAACAATTAGAGAAAAAGAGAGAGAAATACCGAGCCGCGCAGGTTCCGGAAGCGCGAAACATGCACTTAGAAGCGTGAGAGGTGGGAGAACCGCGAGGCAGCGAAGCTCCCAAAGAGAGGAAGGAGAGACACTCTCTTCCGAACCACCAGCGAGGACAGCAGTTCGGACAGAGCGACGAAACCCAGAGGCCGCGAGACCACGCCGCGAGCCGCGAGGCCCGCAAGGAAGCCATCCGGACACGCCAGCATGCAGAGGAGAGTCGAGCCGCTGGCCAGCGGAGCCAGATGCCGTCCGCGAGGCTAAGCGCATCAGGCTACGGGGAATATCGGACGGCCATCCCAAGCCGACGACGCAGCAACGGAGCCGAGCATCCAAACTGCCGTCAAGGGTTGATGGGCCGAGGAAACCCGAAGGCAGAATGAATGAATGAAGTTTGAGAAGTGCGTGTGATTTATATTTGCGTGATTTATATACGTGTGGGTCACGGAATATATGACTGTTGTATAATACATTTTTAAAATTTCTAAATATCTTTGTAGTTTAAAATGCAGTACCAAGACTTAGATCATTATAATGTTAAAAAAAATTGAAATTTATGTTTCTTTCTGGTCTTACCTAACAGACTCATGTGCCCTAAATTCTTATGATATTTTATTTATACTTTATTTAATATTATATTGATTTATGTGTATTCGATCCGCGGAAAACGGGCTGTGTAAAAGCCCGTGGGCCGAGGAAAAATAAAACTACTATACATTCTACGTTTTTAAAATTTAACTCTTAAACCTTAAATATAAAATATAAAGCTTTTCTTCTATTTCTAATATATTTGGTGGTGTTGTCATTGCTTTTGGCTCCTGAGCTCTTTTTAATCTATCCATATGGATAATGTATTTTCCCTTCTCGCGGTTTAATTCTGCATTATGCAATTAATAATCTACTCATAGTATTTCATAGGGCCCAATGTATTCGACGTCTAATTTTTCATTCCTAACACCTTTTGGCTTGTAAACCATTTCTCCTCCTCCAAAATGTCTAGTATTCATGCATTTGTCGTAGTGATTTTTTGATTTGTATTTTGATTGGCGGAGGTTCATGGCTGCTATAGTTTGAAAGTGTCCGAGATTTTGTTTCAAGTTGGCTAAATATTCGTCGAACGTCAAAAGTTTTTTGCGCGATGGGAAACTCGACGGCGTACGCGCTCTATAGCCGAATTCTAGCTCGTGAGGCGTGTAACCCGATCCCTCGTGTTTCGCTGTATTATACGAGTGCATAACGAGTATCACATTTTTCTAATATTCTTTTAATGTGCTATGCATTCTTTCTATGCTACCATTAGATTGTGAATGATAGGCAGTCGTTCGATATTTCTCTATGCGAAATATTTGAGCGAATTCTTCCAAAGTTTGGCTAAAAAAATTTGGACCTTGATCTGTTAGAATAGTTGCTGGGGGTCCAAAATAACTAATTAATCTATTCATCATAGTCCGACTTACTTCTTGAGCCGTAGCTAGTGACAATGGCACGGCTATGAAATATTTTGACAGTGCATCCTGCATTGTCAAAATCCATATATTTCCGTTTTTTGTAGATATTAGAGGTCCATAAAAATCTAGGAATGCTTTGTCCAAAGGTTTCGATATTGTATCCGTGATTACTATGGGTAGTTGTGTTTTAATGCGAATTAATTTTTTTTTCGCATCGAAATATCATCGAGCGCTGGCGTGTTGTGTCCGGTATTGCTCATGTTGCTCTCTGGGGTCGTCGACTCTCCCAGCTGACTCGCTATCGACTCGCGTCGCTGTTTTTATGTTTGTCGTGTCATCCTTATGTTCGTCCTTGTCAGACGTCCTTACTTCTTCTTGCTTCTCATGTGTTGATGATTCCGAGTTCGACGTCCCTGAGTAATCGGATTTAAAGATCTTATCTGAATGTTTTAAAAGGGGATAGCCTGACGATAAAATATCCCAGTCCATATGGCAGTCGGTGTCTCGTAGATCTGATGCTTGCTGTCGCTAACTATTTTACGATTTTGAGAATTTATTTTTTCTCCTTCTTGTTGCGTGATCCGGCCTACCTCGGATGTATTCTCTATTATCCATATGGGTGTATAGTGTAAGTTCATCAAATATAAATGTACAAAAGGATATTTTTCATCATAAATGAAATGACAATATTCTACTTTTCCTTCCACTATTTCGAAGTGTACACATATATTAATATGATATTTTTGCGCAAATATGTATATGCAATCGACATTTCCAAATTCCTTATCGCGAGATAAGATGTATCTCATTTCTATAGGATCTCCGCATGTATGTAAAGATGGGTGTACTAATAATATTTTTCGTAGTTCTTCACAAGGAATTTGTAATTTATAAAGTTTTGTGAGAGGCGCTTGATACTCTCGGTTCAAATCTATTGGAAGCTATTAATGAATTAGCGCCTCTAAAAACTATCATTCCACGTAAGAAAAAAGCCGCATGGATTGCGGCCGAGTTTCAGCTCTTCATAACAAATCGTAACCCTACGAATGGAGTTTCTTCGTCTTCGCAATGAGGTAGAGATGCGTATGGATTAAAAGCGCATCTCCTATTTAAGTAATCAATTATCTGATGCTCTTGATCATAGAAAGGATATCTGGAGGGAGATGCGTAATCTCGGCCTCTTGCCAAAGAGCAAGGAGAAGTTACATGGTTTCACCCCGGACGAGCTTAACTCACACTTTGCAGGTGCGTCGGCCCATTTTTCTGCTTCTGAGGATGGGTTTTCCTTCAAGCCAATTAATTTTGCTGATGTAGTTTTCGCCATTTCCCATTTTTCATCACAGGCGAGGGGTGTGGACGACATACCGTCAAGCGTAGAAGTTATGTCTATGCCAGTGTTGGGGAATTATTTAGTTCGTTTATTACTCCTCCTTTGCTCAGGGAGTCTTTCCGAGTGCTTAGAAGAGAGTGCAGTTGGTTGCCTTAAAAAAGATTGCAGCATCGTCATCATCGTCGGATTATCGTCCTATTACCCTACTGTGCCTTCACTCTAAAGTACTCAAGAAGATTGCACACTCCCAAATCTCAGAGTATCTCGCTGCAAACAACATTCTTGATCCTTTACAAGCAGGGTTCCGACAGCATCACAGTACTCAGACAGCCCTGCTTAAACTGATTGATGACATACGCCTAGGCAATGATAGGAGAATGGTAACCTTGCTGCTGCTTTTTGATTTCAGTAAGGCTTTCGATACCATCTCTCCTTTGAAGCTGTTGAGCACATTACGCGATCTCGGATTCTCGAGGTCCGGACTCCTGTGGATTAAATGGTATTTACAAGGCCGTATTCAACGCGTGCTATCAAAAAATGGTTGTTCTTCGTGGGTTGGAACAAATTTGGGTGTGCCACAGGGGTCGGTCTTTGTTCTCTGCTCTTCAGTCTCTACATCAATGACCTCAAAAATCTATTTGATCGTCGGACCGTCAGGCATATACTATATGCCGATGACCTCCAAGTTTATCTGCAGATGAAATTCTGAAGGGAATAGCTCGCCTGACTGATGCGGCGCGGCTGGTGTCGACGTGGGCGGAGCGCTCGTCTCTTCGACTCAATACTGGCAAGACCAAAGCTATAATATTTGGTTCGAGAAAATATGTTAATGATTTAAAGGAAAAGGGATTGCCATGTGTTGACTTGGGGGGAGGGGCGCTTGTGCCTTTTTCCGACGCAGTCGTGAGTCTCGGTGTTACATTAGATAGTAAATTAACGTGGAAACCGCAGGTCGATTGTTTAACTAAAAAAGTAAATAAAGCCCTTTACAGCCTGCGGTTTATAAGAGCATGTACTACCGAGGCTTTACGCAGAAGGCTGGTTGAATCTTTAGTCTTGCCCCATCTTGTCTACTGCGCTGTAGTGTATCTTGACGCGTCCGACGAGCAGAGAATTAGGCTACAGAGACTTAATAATACATGTGTGCGATTCATATACGGTGTTAGGAGGGATGAGCACATCACCCCCTATAGAAAGCAACTGGGCTGGTTGCGTGCTGATTCTCGAAGGAATTATTTTGTTGCAATTATTGCAGAATTAATATTATGTATAAAATCCTTTGATTACATGAACCTCAGTATTTGGCAGCTTTTTTCAGCAGTTATCAGCATAGGGGCACTAGCAGGGGTGTTGCACAGGAACTTTCAATACCAAAGGTGTGCACGGAGACAGGAATGAGATCTTTCTAAGTTCAATGTGCGAGCTTCTGGAACTCTCTCCCGGACTCTCTACGCAACTTACCATCTTTGCGCAGATTTAAGACGGCGATCTATCAACACCTACTTGATCTTGATTCTTAGCCCTGCCGCGGGCTGCACCTGTGATTCGTTATGCGTTTGATTTTGGTGACTTACACTACACGCTTGGGTCAGAACTGCAAATTTTCTGTATGTTAATTTATTATGTTCTGTCCTATACACTTATTTTTGTTTAGAAAAATTTTAGAAAACGTTTTAGAAAGTGTGAGTAAAACAGACAGTTTTTCCGAGAGGGTTTCGGGTTTTCTCACTCTCGCCCGATGGCGTCGCACATCCCCCAAAAAAAATATATATAGATGTACAGTATATTCATTATTTGAACTCAAATTTTGTAAACTATAATTCTTATGAATATTTTATGTTATGGTTTTTACTGGAATGGCGGCAGTCTACATTTTTATTTACTTGTAATAAAGAATTGCATAAAATCATTTAGTTTGTGCCCTGCAATATTTTCACACATCAGAATTTACAATCAACCCGGGATTTCAAATCATTAGTATTTTGTTTCGGTACATATAAGATTTGTTACCTGAACCGGCAATTAGGATATGTATTTCAAAATAGCTAAAATAAAAGCAGATAGATAATTACACATAATAGCAGATCAGTAAAAGTGTACACATTCATTTCAAATTTAAAATAATCTCTAGTTTGTTTAAATATTACATAAATTAATAATAAATAAACATTTTTATGAATCTTTTGAATATTAGTTTAGAC
>UELV01135478.1:0-14730 GCA_900490015.1 Megastigmus stigmatizans | reverse complement strand
GAGAGAGAGAGAGAGAGAGAGAGAGAGAGAGAGAGAGAGAGAGAGAGAGAGAGAGAGAGAGAGAGAGAGAGAGAGAGAGATTGATTTGACCTTTATTGCGCCTTTGGGGTACAACCCTGTCTGGCGTTAATAATTATTACAATTGGATTTTATAATTTCTATACTTAAAATAGTGTTACGGAGGATTTACAAAGAATTTACAAAGAATTTGGTGAGTGTGACGGAGAGATGATATACAAATTGAATTTTATATTGAATAGGCTGAGAATATAATGCGGTGTAGTGTACATTACATGATTAGTATAATATAATATAATCTAAAAACTAAAAACGAAAAAACGAAAAACGAAAAACGCGTCTAATGGGTCTATTTCGCCGGCGGGTAAGGCCAAGAATCGAGACACGAAATCCCCTCCGTCTGAACGCGTCTGGCCCACGCCTGCACATCACGCGCGAACAACCGCTCCTTCAGGGACCGCTTCACTGCGTCTGCATATCTAGGGTTATAGTCAGTTATTGACAGGTCATTGAGAAGAATAGTGGCCTGGATGCAAAACGATTGCCTCCAGGCCTCCGTACGAGGGGCAGAATAGATGAGCCCATGAGGGGGCTGTCTAGCAGAACGACGCAAGTCTGGATGGGCTTCGAGGCGGGAGAAATTACGTACCAAGTAATTGGGGCGTTCAGCACTCAAGACATTGAAGGCCAGCTATCCCAGGAATTAGTCGCGACGGCTTTTGGCAGAGAGCCAGCCAAGAGCGAGACGGAATGGGGTAACATGAGCTCGAGTGGGAATGTACCCGTAGATAAAGCGTATACACGCGTTCTGCGCACACTGGACCGACAGAGTGCGCTCGCCATCCAGGTCACTATACACCACGCACGCATAGTCGAGGCGCGGGATGGCTAAGTGTTCGACCAAGTTCCTTCGCAGCCGTAGCGAACGAGAGTGCTTGTGGAACCTAAGCATGAATAGGGTGGCGCGGACCTTGCGCAGCACAAGCCTGACATGCGAGCTCCAATTTAGTGTACACGTGAGTTGTACCCCGAGATTTCGCACCTCATGCTGATACGGGAGTTGAATGCCATCGATAATCACGCGAGGAGCTGTCTCGGGGTCAATAGATGAGACGTAAGCCTGGCTGCCCAGAATAATGACCTTGGTTTTGGCCAAATTCAAAGATAGACGGTTTGTGCGAGCCCAATCGGCCAGGGCCTGCACATCACGATTCAGCTCAGCGATGCCCCTGCCGAAATCCCGCGGGTAAAAGTGGTTGTACAATTGAGTGTCATCCGCAAAGATCATGTAGCGTGCTAGCCGAATGACCTGCGGAAGATCATTGATAAATATGGCGAATAGAAGAGGGTCAAGTACACTGCTCTGCGGGATTCCAGAAGTAAGACTGATCCAGTCCGGGATCCTACCGTTCTCATCTATAACAGCCTGTAGGCGATCCGCTAAGTAATTGAAGAACCATCGCAGCACTCGATCCGAGACGTTGAACGGAGTTTCGACAAGAGTAGAGCGTGCGGAATAGTGTCGAAGGCCTTTGAAAAATCAAACAGGACGAGGACGGTGATCATACGCCTATCGATCGCCAGACGAACATCATCGAGCACTCCGAGCAGTGCAGTCTGCGTGCTCTGACCACTTCGAAACCCGGCCTGTCGATCCACGATCAATCGATGGGTTTCGAGGTATGCGAAGAATTGGCTGTGCTCGATACGCTCCAAAGACTTTGAGAGCTCAGGCAGCAAAGAAATCGGCCGGGTATCCGATGGCGTGGTTAAGACCTTCCCTTTAGCAATGAGTGAGACAAGGGCACGCTTCCAATCCTTCTGGAAAGTCGCGTTCGAAATCGGATCGGATGTGCATTGACTTTAAAAAGGTTAATGCCGTATCCAAGTCAGATGCTTATCCTTTACCGTTCAGGGATCATATACTGTGCAAGCTTTAGTCAACTAAATACATTTATACGCTTGACTTGAGCAGCGCTTATCATCAGATTTCGTTAAAGTCGGAATCCAGGCTTATCACGGCATTTACGGTACCGGGTATGGGCCTATATCAGTATAAAAAATTGCCTTTGTGCCTAAGTCATGCAGGAGCGTCCTTTCAGAGCTCGAGCCACACATTTTCAGTTATTGGGACGACATCATTATCGCGACTGCGACATTTTAAGAGCATCTAGCGTGGCTCGAGCAGGTACAAGGCCAGTCTCTCCATCAAACGAAAGAAGAGTGAATTCTGCCAAGAAGAGGAGAAACATTTCTGTGCTGGTGAACCGAAACAGATTTCGGCCCGATTCAGAAAAGATTGAGTCGATTAAGAAATATCCGACGCCAAGAAACTTGAAGCAGCTTAGAAGTTTCTTGAGCATGGCGTCGTGGTATAGAAAATTTTTAAGAGATTTTGCCGCGATCGTTAAACCACCCACCCAGCCAGCAAAGAAAGCTAGGAAGTATGAGTAACAAGCAGCTTTTGATCAAACCAAAGCTCTTGTAGACACTGCTCCTGTAATGCAGCGCCCACGCTTTCATGTATAGTTTGCTGTGAAACTTGATACTAGCTATACTGGTTTAGGAGTAGTACTTCTTCAGATCATAGATCGAGAAGAGCGAGTGCTTCAGTTTGCAAGTTGGACTCTGCCACAGGCAGAAAGGAACTACAGCGTGACAAATAGAGAATGTCTCGCTGTGGTATGGGCTATTAAGAAGTTTAGGTCATATACAGGATGTTAACGAACAGATTATCATTTTCGACGGAATCGGCCACTCTGTTCTCCTCGTGCTCCGCTTTCGACTGTAGCTCTACGCTGATTGGCGCGATCCGCTGATTTTCAATCGATTATTACTCAGTAATTACTGATCGGATCGAAAAGTTTCTTAAGGATTTTTTGCTTAAAATTTTTCGCACTATCCGATTCCATCGCAAGTGATAATCTGTTCGTTAACGCCCTATATAGAGGGCTATGAGTTCAGGCTGATAGCTGACCATAGCAGCCTTTGTTGGTTACGTAGTTTTTATAATCCAACGGGCAGACTGGCTCGATGGGCGCTAGGATTACAGGACCACATATATGCAGCCGAGCAGACAAAAGGCGCGCTCAATAATGTGCCTGATTCTTTGTCTCGCATGTACAAGGAAGAGGCACCTGTGATCAGTGCGATATCCTAGCAGAGGAAACCCAGGATGAATAGTATTTGCGCTATGTCCAAAAAGTCGAAGAGGACCCAAATGGCAATCCTTGTTGCAAAATCCGAGGTGCTTAAAACGTCGAGGCCCCGCGGAGGACGTTCGAACCGAGAAGGCTGCACCGTCAGTTCACGCGGAAAAACGAAAGCCCGGTCGGTCGAAGGGTTCGCGAACAGTGGCCGTGGTATAAGATCCTTTGAATCTCTCTCCGCGTCGACCGCGTACCGCGCATTCGTAAATCCTTCTCATTTTCCTCGTTGTTTGATTTTAAGATGGATAAGGGCGATTTTATGCGGATATGCGCTTAGCATTTTAAGGACTTTTCGTTCGAGACCGAGGAGGAAGCTCCTTCCTCATTCTCAATAACCGAGATAGTCATGGTCATGATGGAGTGTGCAAGCGCAGGATTGCGCCGCCCGGATACTTCAGGTCCTCCACCCATCAAAGTGGAGGACAAAGAGGATGGCACCGTGGCCCTGGTGGAGAACGCGCTGACAGTGAAGATTGAGCCAGAGGCTCAAGAGAGCGGCGAGGTCCATCAAGGAGGCCTATCGCCATGTGAGTTAGAGGCACGGCGCCTTGAGAAGCAGCTCGAGGAGGCGCGAGCGGTCTACCGTGCGAGCGCAGAGCAGCACGGCGCCTCGGGAGGTCGCCGCATGCAGAAGTGGGTGCCACTGGTAAAGGACCGCCGAAGCCCACAAGGGACGGCTCCGTAAAGAGACCGAGGAGCGGTGAGCTCGACAAGAAATGGTCTGTCTTGAGCGCGTTCGTAAGGAGCGAGTTCGAACGGAAGAAGCGCTCAAGAGGGCCAAAGAACTAAAGGAGCTGGAGCCCTGGCGGTTGGCGCAGAAGCACCTGCGCCAAGAACAGAGGAAAAGAGACATTACGTGGTAGATGTGCAGAACACCTAGTGTCAAGTAGAACCGGAATTGCTCTAGGAGAGAGAGGGAGAGAGAGATAGACGGCACGATAGGAGAATTTGATCGCGTCGTCAGATCGATTTCCGCCGGGAACGGTAGCACACGCGATAATGCGAGCGATTCGTATGAGGGTTCTCCCTCTCTCTCTCTCTCTCTCTCTCTCTCTGTGTGTGTGTGTGTGTGTCTGTGTAACTTGTGAGTGGTTACGAAGCTAGGTGCCAATCCAGGGACATAGGATCGTTGTTCTGGGCTGCAGCCAAAGCAGCATTCAAGAATGAGAGAGAGAGAGAGAGAAAGAGAGAAAGAGAGAGAGAGAGAGAGAGAGAGGGAGAGAGAGAGAGAGAGAGAGAGAGAGAGAGAGAGAGAGAGAGAGAGAGAGAGAGAGAGACTATTCAACTGTAATTGATTAGATTCACGTTATCTTTGATTTGCGAGTAATCTCTCGATTTTCCCCGTACAATCCAGCGATTACCGCCGCCACCGTGGGCACAGTAGAAAAGCGTTTCTACCCTGCATTCAAACTGAGCAGCAGGATTTGCGTGCATTGAACGGTGGTCGCAAGTATTCTTTCGAACAACAGAAAGCGAGGCTCTTTATGAGAATCTCGCTTTGGTCTACGGCAGTTGATCGCACCTGAACAGCGGGAAAACCTGATAGAGGTCCGTTACAGTATATATGTATATATTTGCGTGTTACTAAAGGAATAATCATTCTGATTAAATAATAATTTTTTTTCTATATATAAATAAACAAAAACCCCTCAACCCCCGTCCCCAATGTTGTATGTCTGAGGCACTTGCTTTTTTATGCACCGTACACCATGTATAGTACATTTGTTAAATAAAATAACATCAATATTCAATTTTTAACTATGTAGTACTCTTCATTGGCCACGGAGCACTTTTTTGGCATTCCAATCATGCTCAAAGAACATGATTAGTTTAAGAGATATGGACATTTAAATATTCGAAAATTATCGATTTTTTGCAATATATACAACAAAGTACTTTATACAAATGTTACCGATTGACGGAGCACTTTAAGATCCATTGATGGATATTTTTTTTTGAAAATTCTTAAATCTGCAGGCTGGTGGGCCCAATGCGCTATACACAGTTTAATGACCCAGCTGCTCAGTGCACTCTGAAGTCTGTTAGGTACAGTTGTGAAATCTTCCATTGCCAACGCTGAATTAGACGTACTGTTGCTGCACCGCATTTTGCACAGATGTCGTACTAGTCAGAACAGCAGACACCTAAGAATTTTCTCAATGTCAAATGACTTGAATTAATAGAAAATGTTATATTTTATAATCGGAGTGCAAATAGGTTTTTAGTGAATGAAATTGAAATATTCCAACGAGATTTTAAAGTGTAGATATTTAGAATATATGTATATATTTTAAAAATTATGCATTTTTGTCAAGAAATAATCTGCAACTTTTTTAAATTCCAAACATTACATTTAAATTTTTTGTAAAATGCTTTGATATACAGTTACAGTGTAGAAAAAATAGCAGGAAAAATAACATTTTAGGAAATGATGTCTTGAGGTGGCTGAAATTATCGGTAGCATCGTAATATTTTGATTTAAATTTATTTATTATGCGTTCTTTTATTTTAAGAAAAAATTAATGGATATTCGGCGTAGTATAGATTAATAGTGGTATTCGCTACAGTGGTAGTACATTCTCACGCACACAAATATTTTAAGGTTGCGTATCGTGTACACGTGCATCCATGAGGCCACCTCAGTTGGTTCGAGTAGAAGTCAGATTACTGCATGTACATACAACACATAACGTTAAGTACATTGTTTGTGTGATATGTGCTTATAACGAATAAAACAGCAAACCGTATTCAATTCTTTTATTTTTAGATAGTTTGTAAAATATGAAATATTTTGGATATATTTCTTATTTAAATAAATAGTCTTATTTTTACATAATACTCATAAGTATATAAATAAAACGACAGTAATTTCATGTAAAATAATATGTCTATTATTAACTGTTACACCATATATCCAATATTTTTTCCAAAAATTTGATTATAAATAATGTACAAAAGAAAACTCTTGATGTAGCTCAGAAATCTGTTTAAGTGGTTGGTAATGTAGTTATCCCCGAACTTATTCGATACAGGAACAAATCAAGTTATAGATACACAAAAAATAAAAGCATGCAGATACTTATCCACTCGGTACAGATTCAGTCCACTCGTTCGTTCACTCATTCTCTCACTGACGCATTGGCTTCCTCATATAGGCATACACATCTATAGAAGATTTCACGTCAAGTCAAAACATTAAAAAGTTATAATCGCTAAATCTTTTAGAAATAGTTTTGAATATAAAAGGAACATAAATTAAAAAACAATATATTAAAATTCTTTCATTTATAAAACCATATTCCTTTACCTTTATTTAGTAATTAATAATTTTATTAATAATTATATATAATCCTCCTGCGTAGGAATTAGAGATGATATCCGTATATTTTGAACGAGTTAACTAGTCTTGATGCGCAGAACGGATAATATTAATTATGTGTAATATAGATATATTTTTAAAGATTCAATTATTAAAACTTTTGATTGGTCAAATGTCTGTCTAATTAAAAAAAACAATGTAAATAAGGTTTAAAAAATATATATGTACATATTTTATTCGTAATTACAAATAAAAATTTCAAGTTTTATGTAATACTAACAATGTGTACTAGTAATTAATAGTTATTGAAATAAAAGTGATTAATTTAAACGTTTAAAATATTCAATGTCTAAGAGTGCTATATAGTTTAGTCCCATTTTACGTTGTTGTCTAAAAATGATTTTACATATTTTAGTAACTATTTCTCAAAGATTCAGCAAATTTTAAATGGTATTTAGACTGCATAATCCTTTTGGTCACGATTTATTGTTTAGGAATACCGAAAAAATTGATAGAATTCCCGCTGTCTTTTAAGTCAATCTTTGTCGTAATTTGGTCTTTAATTTCCTGTTTTTTAATTATTTTTAGTATAAAATGACTTATCAACTTCTTAGAAGATGCAAAATAGTTCACTTTAAACTGATAAATGTATTTATACAATTATTAACATTCTCTGCTAAGGACTCCGTGACCAAAAGGATTAACGTGAAATCTACAACATCTACTCAGTAGTAAGAGACATACTGCTCTAAATAGTTACATATTTGACATACATTAACTCTAAATATCTTGCAATTGGTATTTATAAGTATTGACAACCAGCAGCTGCCCTAAGCGCTAATGGATTGTAAACACTGCCATTACACATATTGTAGGCTTCCCTTCAAATAAATTATGGTAATGAGCTATTTTTTATAGGTTGATCGAATTCCAGTTACAGCAAGGCCGTCGCTACGACTTCGACTGCGATGCAACGAGTGTAGACCTTCGCCTGAATGTCAAATTGAAATTAAAATAAATAACTTTTAAAATAAGTAATTTTAACATATTTTATAAATATAATACCTTTGTTAGTGCTTTTATGAATTGATGATGTTGTAGGTAGCATTAAATTTTCTTGTTTAGTATAGTTGCGTAATGCACGACCCCGTTTATCTTGAATTAATTTATCAATTTTAACAAATATACCACATTTAGGACGGCATGTGAAATATCTATGTCCATTAACTGTGCCGTCATTTTTTCCTGAAACGTTTTATTAAGATACTATTAAAATTAGAACTTTTAACAAATGGGCAATCGAAATGTATTTTTATAAAAATGACATTCTTTTTTTTACAAAATTCAGTTTCCATTTTATTATGTACTATTTGAAAGATGTATGTACTATTAAATAGTAATAAATTCTGTACTATTTCAATATGCTAGAGCTGTGAATACACAAAAAACTATATTTGATCGAATATAGAATAATGAAAATGAAATCACCGGTTACAATAAAGTCTACTTAGGGAGTAAACGCACGAATGTGCATAAAGTGCGCATGGAAAAGGTTACTTTACGCATGAACTTTGCGCGAAGCATAAACTGCTTTTTCCTCATACCAGCGCGTAAAGTAGATAAATTTTGCTTGCGTGCCAGTAGAGAAAGATGCACTTTAGTCGCTGGTATGAGAAAAAATAGTATATGTATCACAGGAGAAAAATTGGTCTTCGGCTTAGGTATCAATTTACACAAATTCTAGACTACCCAAGTTTTCTTTTCATAGATGCATAATATACTATTTGATATGAAAGTACTGATCATTTATAGTGAAGCAACTGCTTTTTCTTTGTGCGGCAGGGCAACTATTTCTTTGAAGCCGGGATAGCTATTACGTTACGCAATAGTGACCCCTCTAAACTGTTTTAAGTGCGGAAGTTCGCTTCACTGTTTTTCATATACTGAGCCTTAAGTGTTCAAATAATGATACATTTTCGTTACTCAGCAGATACGACCGCTTCACGAAAGTGCCTAATATTTTCGTCATTGCAAAAAAGTGTCTAGATTTATCCAGATGAAAATTAATTTTAAGTAATTTTTTTTCATATATAATAGGAACGGAGTAAAAATTGCTTAAAGACTCTATCGTCCGTAAAAATATCCAAAATGGGTAAATAGACTCCATTGATCACAGCGAATAACTTTGATTTTGCAAAAATTTCTTTATTTTGCGACGTTTCGGAAGTATCCTCTCTTCCCCACTTCAAGCTGAGCTGAGATTTGAAATTCACTTGCAAGTTTACATTTCATGTTCATTGCGATTAATCGAGAGTATTGACCCATTTATACCACATATTCATTGAAAGACTTTAAAATTCCAGGTCTTTTAAAAGCTTAAAAGAAAAGATCTCTCGCAAAAGTATAAAAACTAGAAGTTAATTATTATTATATTTAATAAACAGTTATATATAATAACTTATTATTATTTTGTATAATAAACAATCATTGGTCAGTAGGGGTTGTGTACTTATTATGTGGAGGTTTTTGTGATTGTTAAATAATGTAGTAATGACAAATATAAGGTAGGTTGTCTATATCTATATATTTAGCAGTGGAAAATCGTCCAAAAGAGACAAAATAAGGTAAAAAAGCCTTTTTTTACTTTAACATGAAATATAATAATTTGCCACAAAAGTATTGAATGCAAAACTTGTAGAATAGCAGCACAAAAAACTTTTCTTTGTTGAACACTTTTTGATAGGAGTGATTCCTTTCAAGCTAACAGTGAAAAAGCGGTACAAGAATGCTTCAATAAACTAGCAAGGCCCAATATAACTAGCGAGCGTAAGGCACTGGACACTTAAAAAGGAACAGGTTTAAATATAAGAAACAGATATAAGAATAACTTTGGTTAATATATCTACACATATGAGAATGAAAGATTCGTTTCTTATAGTTAATTTTTTATCGCAAGCATGGAAAATGTACTTTTCCGTTTCTATTTTCAGAGCGGAAACTGCATATTCGCATACTTGTGCTGAAAGTAGATTCGGTTTCGGAGTAGTCCTCACGCAGATGCAGAATAGCGAGGAGCAAATAACCGCGTACGCCAGTCATACTCTAAATAGCGCGGAAATAAGCTAGATCGATACCGAAAAGGAATGTTCTGCTGTTGTGTGGGTGATATAAAAGCTTAGAGACTATTTGAAAGATTATCACTTCGCAGTGATAACCGCCCACCATAGCTATTGAGTGCATCATCAATACAGCCCAGTCGGCCGAGTCTGCGATTTCGAAATAGTACACCATAAAGGAAGCGGAAGCTGTGGAAACGCATCCGAAAGTTTATAAAGAATGGAGAGTTCATACCGAACATATCTACTTTGATCGACATTATCCAGTCCTAGAAGCGCTCGAATGGACATGAAAGCTAATGTGGCAACCTACACAGAAAAAGGTTATTACCTACAAACGGAACACTTTGGTACACATAAAACATATCGCAGGTTGATCAAAGATCATTATAGGCCAGTCATGTAGAAGGTTAGCGGGTGGCATGTTAAATAATGCGAGCTCGGCCAACAGGTGAAAGTTGAGCAAGCTAATCCCGCACGTTGAATGAGCGTTTGAGCTGTGGACCACAGCAGCCGTGAATATAATTGTGACGCTAGAATCTTCCCCCGGATGCTCAAGCAAGCCAGGGCTTTTGAGGAAAAGGAATCTCGTAAATAAATGTGTCGTGGTTAATGTTATTAATAATAAAAGTGTTTATTGAGGTGGTAGTTTGACACACATATTGATGTCTGAAACACAAGAAATTCATAGAGAGGTTAATTTCAGCGATTCTCTGTTGCTGTTGCTTTACGCGGTTTTCTACGCATGCGCGACGCGATATGCATGTGCGGAAATAACGTACAAGATAACAGGGGGCTCCTAAAGCCGAAAACGACGGCCTACGGATTTGGATACTCGGGTTCCCAAATAGGGTACTCGGCCAAGTGCGGGGTCGGAGAGATGCTTAGTTCGGTAACTGGTATCAAGGAGGTCGCGAACTCAAGACCTGACTCGTGGCGCAGTCAATACACAAAATGCGGAGTATCCCGTAATGGGTGCAGAGGAGGGCCTCGTGCACCAAATACCGACACTCAGCCTTTTTACCCAAGTGCGCCAGTGGTAGAAAGATAGAGATATTTCACGTACTATATACATTACCTGGACCTATATACATTACCATTATATACACTTCCTGGAGCACCAGGGCAGTGCATAGCGTGAGACGACGGAGTGGGAGTGTTCAAATTACCCCATGTTCTACCTAGGTCAAGGAGCGCTTTAGACTAAGGTGAATCTATGGGGTACGTCGGCGAAGACGTCATCAGGAGTGCCTGGGTGGCGGCTTAGCAGCGAGCGTAGACGGCTTTTGCCAGAGTTGTTTTGCCTTGGCTACTGGAGCACGAGGTAGTAAGAGCAATAGACTCGTCGCGTTGCCCCAGCCGTGAAGGAGCTCCTTACACGCCTGAAGCACCAGGCGACTACTGAAAATTTGTGCGATTATGCGTGGCTTTAAAGCCTCGAAATCAGCGGCAATAGGCAGTGACGTGACGTCAATGCCGTTGCTAGGCAACGGGGAGCCACTTCAACTCGGAACCGCGTGCGTGTCTCTACACACTTACTGCTACAGTGGCGACTGCGCGCGTATATGCGAGCGTGCCGTCGCATAATAAGTCCACTACCCAAGAGTAAAATGAGAGTAGTATACCCACTAGTTTTCCAAGATTTATTTTCTAAATAGGTCGAAATCGAACCATTGCGAATAGCGACAGGAAAAAGGACAGTAAAGTATTTTTAGATTTAATCGTGTGAAGGCTCGGTACGCCGAAGGAAATCTCGACGGATAATGGTACCGGATTCGTAAATAGATTGTTAGAAAGCTGATTTGATGCACGATGGTTACACCGTATTACGCGCAAGCGAACTCGGTCGATCGCACGAAGTCATCGATTAAGCAAATGATCATAATGCTTCTAGAATCCGACGTATCTAGAATGCCATCGAGAGTGGGACGCGCATCTCCCAGAATTACGATTTGCGATAAACACTTTGGTACCAAAGTCAGCGAACGCATCGCCAGTGTTATTAAATTTCGGTACTGATACCGAAATTGAACCGGTACCGGTGGAAAAATCTCGCTCCCTATCAATAGAAAAACAGGATGCTAAGATTAAACGTGTTACGTGATCTTGTGACAAAAAATACACTCGAAGCAAATATAAATCGGGAGTAATACTATAACAAGTTGAGACGCTAGGTAACGTTCAAGGCGGACAAGGTTCATATCAAGGATTTCAATTACAACAGATCTCAGTTAAAATACATAAATCAAAAGCCCTTGTACCAAACTTTTGCACTATTATTATAAATGATAATAGACACCACTAGAGCCAGAACACGGGGGCAAAGGGAAAGAGGGCGAATAATTGACTATTCTTGACGTTACTAAGCGAGACGTTAACGAACAAAAAGGAAAGTCCAAACACGACAAACAAATGGGCATATTACACTGAAAAACAGAAACTACCATGACCAAAGTTGAATTGGCACCCTCGGGCAAGTCGGCTGAAATGTTCCTTGAGAACCGACTCGAATATTTAAAATATATAGAGTGCCACAGCCCCAACGCACCACTTTTGGAATCAGTTTATTCGGAACTGGATAGAAATATAAAGGTGCAGCCGGTCTCATTCGATGTTATGTTGTAAGTAGAATTCAATGGTATAACCAGAATTAATGTAAAATTTTTGGTTCAAAAGATAAAAAATTTATTTTCCGAAAAAAATTTTTTTAGCGAATATTTCTGCCATATTCTTGTAGACGGGATAAAAATAAGTCGAAATAGTCGTTTTTGGTTAGCGATAATACTGTTATCCTTTCGTAATAAATATTAGAGATATTTATTATTTATCGTCGTTGCCGAAATTACGGGACTAAAAAGACCGTTCCAGTTGGGTTCGTCGTCGTCACGTTACCGAGCAGCGAGCGGAGTGCGGCAACTTCACTCCGGTCTCCGATGATCTCGGAAAAAATGTTTTTAAGGTTACGGAGAATACCAACTATACGGAGTTTTGTCATTTTGTTGATATCGCCAATTGGGATAGATGGCGTTAGATGAATATTTCCAGCGTTGCATTATTATTTTCAATCGCAAGAACATAATATAAAATAATTCAGTTATAATTTATATTATAACTAAACGAAAAGTTTTACTAATTTTAATAGTAAAACTGACTTAGCTTTTTTGCTATTATCAAAAGAGGCAGATACTAGATGAACTATTTTATGAGCTTGCTTACTTACAGCCTAATAATGATTTTTATCTGTCAGTAAAATGATTATTAGAAGCTCGTGAGAAGCAAGTAGAGTACGAACCGACATAATTATTTTTACAAAAGGGTAAAATTAAATGGCTCAATTTTAGCCGCTGAGCAAATTTAACTTTGTAATAACATGCGTACCTATGCACGTAGACGTCGAGTGCGACAGAATTCCCTACCTAGACACAAAAAACTATGGAGCGAATTACCTGAATGCAATGTTCAGCGACCCTATGCACCTAGTCGTCGAATCCGACCGAATTCCATCGCTAAACCCAAAGAACGATAGAGCGAATTATTGGACCCCAGGTACACACGCTCTAAAATCAACTTTGCAACTACACACATGAATATATTAATGATAATTTTGATTGATACCAACTCCACGACTTACATCTGTTCTATTCGACATACTTCTAGGCATACATTCTGCCATATTTCTTTCCATACTTCTAGGCATACTTTCTGCCATACCTTTGTCCGTACTTCTAGGCATTCTTTCTGCCATACCTTTGTCCATACTTCTAGACATACTCTCTGCCATACCTTTTTCCATATTTCTTTGCATCCTTTCTACCATACATCTATGTAAAACTAAGAGTCTGTCTATGACAACCTTAGGAACTCAGTCTCAAATAAGAACTCTGCAGGAAGAGACATGGCTACTTTGATTATGATAATTTTAATAGTTTCAAATTTATATCTATACATTCTCGTGTACGGCTGCATTCCCCACTTAAGCACAAAAAACTATGGATAGAATTAACTGAACAACATCACACGAATAATAGTAATAATAATAATAATTAACTAATAATTAGACGTACATGGTTCGCAAACTGCAATGTCAAGCACCTGCACTACTATTTTAAATATTCTATATTCTATCACCTTCTTAGAAGAGTACATCTTGGCTTATACTTTGCTTGGGAAATCTGAGTTAAATTTTCAAAATATGCAGTAGAATCCTTTTTAACAAGGTAAACTATAAATTAATTATTCAAACAAATACGATGAATACGAAATTTTGGAAAATTGACTTATAAAATAGAATATACGGCAACAAAAACAAATATTTCATAAAATAATCATTCTATGAAAAATACTAAAGAAAAGTACGAATATTATTACAAAGTTAAATTTACTCAGCGGATAAAATTGTGCAATTTAATTTTACACTGTTGAAAAAATAATTGTGTCGGTTCATACTCTACTTGGTTCTCTCGAGCTTCTAATAATCATTTTGACTGACAGATAAAAATCATTATAAGCTATCTAAGTAAGCCAGCTTAAAAAACCGATCATCTAGTATCCGCCTCTTTTGATAATAGGAAAAAACTTATGGCAGTTTCACTATTAAAATTAGTAAAACTTTTCGTCTAGTTATAATATAAATTATAACTGAATTATTTTATATTATGTTCTTGCGATTGAAAATAATAATGCTACGCTGGAAATATTCATCTACCGTCATCTATTATCCTCCATCCCAATTTTGTTGGCGATATCAACAAAATGACAAAACTCCGTATAGTCGATATTCTTCGTAACGTTAAAAATACTAGTAGTTATAGTGGCACTATGGCGCGTCCAAACAAACTTGACCTTGAGACAGGGTAATTAGCCTTTAACAAGGTCTGGTTTGTTTTGCCGCGCCATAGTGCCACGCACACACACACGTTCGCGCACGTAAGGACACGCAAAGGCACACACGTAAACGCACACGCACGCGCCATAGTGCCGCACACACACGCACAAGCAAGCAAACGAGAGAGAGAGAGAGAGAGAGACAGACAGACAGACGGACGGACAGGACAGGGCAGGGCAGGGC
>UELV01135463.1:0-11612 GCA_900490015.1 Megastigmus stigmatizans | reverse complement strand
CTTCAAGGCAAATATTTAAAATCTTATTTCATGTCAATCGAATTTATAGTAGAGTCACTTAAATAAATAGCGTGCCTTCGACAGGCTTTTGGATATTCCGCTAGACTCACTCATTATATTTTATTTGTTACAATGAAATTAGCATGCCTCTCAGAGGTCTTTTGTAATTATTTATTTGCCTATTAAAG
Organism: Megastigmus stigmatizans; assembly: GCA_900490015.1. Taxonomy (NCBI): domain Eukaryota; kingdom Metazoa; phylum Arthropoda; class Insecta; order Hymenoptera; family Megastigmidae; genus Megastigmus; species Megastigmus stigmatizans. Next base: position 11,424 of record UELV01135463.1, on the reverse strand, counting down.
GACTTAAATTGTTAAAGATCAACTCCAATTTGTCGAGTGTGAACTTATTTATTTTCCTCATTTAATATTATCGCATGTGCGTGTACGTGTCTGTCCACAACCCGAAACTCAGCTCGAACGTCTCTGGCCGTTCGACCTCAAGACTCTGCCTCTGGCTAGTCGCGCATAAATAAGTAATAAAGGAATTTAATTCAAATCCATCAATCTAGTGGCACTGCTCGAGTTTAGAGTAATCCAATTGAGTAAATCTACAAACCCAGTGCCTGGCGCCCTGATTCACTCTGTCCATGCAGATATTTATTAAAATTGTAAATAAAATAACTTATTAAAATTTGGACGGTAGATCAACCGTCATTTGCCTCCTAATTATACACGAGGGGAAGTTACCGAGTCGCTCCCACGCTCAGTCAAATTCCCCCGTTATAAGGTATACTAGTTTACTTTGTTTGCGATTTATTTTCTGAACTTGACCTTGGCTTGACCTTGACCCTGACGTGACCGAGTCAAATGGACCACGGATTCGGATTCAGCGACCCCAAATACATATAGATATACTAGTTTACTTTGTTTGCGATTTGTTTTCTGAATTTGACCTTGGACTGACCTTGAGACTGACATGACCGGGTCAAATGGACCATGGATTCGGATTCAGCGACCCCAAAAACATTAAATTCACGTGGTCTGGTCTACCGCGCAGGAAACTTTTTTTTGTGGGCCTGTGTAATGATTTGGACGATAAGATAGATAATAAGAAAGAAAATAGAGTTAGGAAAATTGTATTGGATGACAATAAAGTAGGTAAGAAAATCAAACTTTCACAAGAAAATTTTAATAGGCAAATTCAGATACAATCTAATAAAAAATGGAAACATCTTGGACTTCATCAATATTTATGGCTTGTCAATAAAATTTAAAAATACCTGTGCATTTGACTCTCTTACGGAAATATTCGCATCCACATACAATTTTTTTGAAAATGTAAAGAAATTTGTAAATGAAGGAAAGGATAGTTGTAAATTTTTAAATGTAATATACAATTACGAAAAGGATGGATTTTCATTAGAATCGCTTTACTATAATACAGCAGAAATCCTGTACCCATTAGGTAATAAAATTAATACTCACGAAATTGATTGTCAATACAATGCAATCAATCTGATTGAAATTCTTTTAAAAGATAATAATGAATCATTAATAGAGATTATTAAATCTTGTGAAAGTTGTGGTTTTCGAAACCAAATTAAACACTACACTACATTCATGATCCCATTCAGTGCAATTGAAGAAAATATAATACAAAAAAAAAGGTGGAATGCGTAACTTACAAGATTGCCTAAATCAAATTTTTAATTCGAAAGAAAAAACTATTTGCAAAAATGGCAATAATAAAGATGTAATAGTCAAGTATCAGATAAAACAATTATTTATATTGGAAACACAATTCCTTTTTACTTCAGATCAACTAAATGCTATAGATAGCAGTGCACCATTATTTGTATATATTAATAAAAAAAAATATAAACTTATGGGGGTAGTTGAAATCATTACTTCTTCTATAATGAATCATTATATAGCCTATTGTTACATTAACAATCAATGGCAAAGAAAAAACGATTTAGGCGATTCAGTTATAGAATTGGAAACATTACCAAATAATTTAAAATTAGATACACTAATCTACGTACAATGTCAGCTATATGTATTGTATATTATGTATACAACTTTTGTTACCTTCTTTGTTGTTCACATTTTAAATGACCTATTGTGTATTCTGCATCGATGAAAAAAAAATGAAACATATTTTATGTAAAAAGTAGTATTTAATATAACTTATGATATTCATTGTGTATGTGCGAGTTTATTATAAATAAAGATATAATAACTTTGAAAATATACATTTATTTTTTGTTATTTTTACCTTTTAAAACAATATTTGAGTAAACATATAAAATTATTTTAACCTAAGTTGTTTCATATTGCTCTTAATCAAATCACAAGTTCATCTTGCTTGGGTTAATATATATTTTAAATGATTAAAAATATTATCCAAATCTAAATATATTAATTTTTTAAAATTGTAATCCGAATGCAGATATGAGGGCAATATGAGGGCACGGACGTTTCCATCGGGTCGCTCGACGGAATCTCATCTGAGAGAGAGTTTCGCTTCTTTTCTTTGTATTGGAATTAGCCGGGTGAAGTGGATCATTCGACGCCTGACACGAGTGTGTTTGGCGCCTTAAACAAATTATAGGCGACGATCAGACGTTGGCTTTCCTAGTGTGCGACCAGGAAACCTCGTAGGGGCTCGTAGTGAGTGCGATATATGTATTAGTAGGGATTGCAGGTCGACCCTTGGATCCTGGACGAGTGGCGTATCACAATGTATAAAAAAAAAATTTACATTCCTGATTGTTTACATTTTTAAATAAGTTCATAAAATATACAAAGATATTAAAAAGTCCTGTGAAAAATAATAACAATTATTTATTTATTTATTTCGTTATCTGTTTTTTAATATAATTGTCTTTTATTATCTGAATTTATTTCAATGAATTCCTTGTCATGTTTAATTTTTGCATCTTTGCAGACTTTTTTAAATACTTTAACATAATTTTTGTATTCATTTTTTAAGATTTCATTTCTTGGCTCTTTTTTTAATTTTTTATACAGCTTTTCTTTTTTCCTACAACTTTTTAACATTGCCTTAGTGATTCATTCATTTCTAGGTTTTTTTCTACTTCTTTTAATTTCTAATTTTAATTTTTCTATACATTTTTGTATTCCTTCTATCAATTTATTTATTGCTACATTAGGATCATCTATTTGATATTGAGTCCAATTGAAATATTTAGCTTCCTTATTTAGCTTATTATAATTAATTATATGTTCTGTGACTTTTTTTATTTTGTTCTCTATTAACAATAGTTTTATTTACATTAACAAAGAGTGGAAAATGATCCGGCCATGGAATTTTTAGTTTAAATGCTTGTGTACTTATTGAACGATCTTTTCTAAAAATGTTATCAATACATGTTCCACTTTTGTGAGCTAAGTTATATGGTCTAGTAGCGTTAAGGAAGCCAGGAAAATAGCCATTTTCTAAGAAGTTATTTAAGAACTCTTGACTTATATTGCTCTTTTGTAGGATATTAATATTGTAATCACCTATTAAAAGATGATTTTTTACATTTCTTTTAAGTTTTAGATATTTTTTGACATTTAGTACAAATTCCGGGCTGGGTAAATTATGGGATCTATACATTGCTTGTTTATATTACTACTATTATAATACATATTATAATTACTCATACAATATTTGCAGCACTCCAATTTCCATGATTCAACACATATTATAACATATGGATTTACTTTATGTCTCTTAATAAATATTTGCAATTTTTCGAAATTCTCATTTAAACTTCTTATGTTTAAGTATACAACCAGATTATCCATTTTTTTGCGATCTCTATTAAAAGACTGAAAATCATTATACTCAATATGTTGTGCCAATTGTTCATTCATTTCCTCCAGTATCACACCTTCTCTCATTAATCCGCTGATGTTGATGGATTTCCTCGTCGTACACTTGTGGAGATTAGCGTCGGGTACTCTCCCGAGAAGTTGGCTCCACTCCAACAGTGTCAACCAGTGCAAGGAGGACGAGGAATAATGAAGAACTCTAAAATTATGAATTAATAATTAGTTTATTGTTCTTTATAATCTTTCTCGCAAACAACGAGATCATGCCACCAGACTCGCTGGGCAGCGACTAACAAAATTCTCTCCTTTCTCTCGCTCTTCCACCGCTGCCCCCACTCCTTTGCCAAGAAGCTCGGAAGCGCGCTAGTCCTCTTATCCTACTCCTCGTAACATCTCCATCTGTCGAATTTTTAGTTACTATTATTCTTGCTTTCCATATCGGTAATGTAGGCTTGACTGGGTAATCCAACAAATTTTTTAATTTTATTTTTTAATATTTTACATTTGTCCATATCCAATGGGGAATAGTTTGTATCGTAGTCCGTTTTGTATTTATCGTTATATTATAGGTACAATTTATGCATTTTATTATTTTACTTTTACACTCTTTTGAGCTATGGTTTCCTGTACATTTGGTACATACAGTATTGTTATGACATTTTTTACTATTGTGTCTAATTCTGCCACAATTATAGCATATTCTAATGCTTATATGTGGTCATACACTATGCATCTATGGTATCCAACACATATTTTGTGATTATTTTCTCTTATCACTGTGTAAATTTCACCTGGTAATTCCATTATCACTGAACTTAGATTTGTTTTCTTATTTATGTATGTGTGTAAAATTGTGCCTTCAGTTTCAAAGCCACTGAAATTTCTTGCATTCATGTCATCTTCTAGATCCTGTTGTTCCATTTCTGTGTAACTGTCTACACCAACTATTTTGATTATAGATTTGTGTACTTGTTCATTTGACACGTCACACGTTGTTAATTTTTCTTTAAACATTTTTTCTGCATTTCTGCACTTCGATTGTCCAGACAGTTGACTACTATTTCATTTTTATTTTTAATTTACACAACTTTTAGTTTGAATATTTTTTTCTTTTATTATTTGTTTAGTTATTGCTTTTCTAATTTCAGATTGTTCATTATCGTTGGTTTTAAGTATAATTTTTTGCACTTTTTTTGGCTGTGGTTTAAGTGTATTTGTTATTTGAGCATATGTTCTTTTATTGCTATTTTCGTTTTCGTTTTCTTTAGCACTCTTTATTTCTAACAGTTGCTGTAATAGTAAATTTTTCTCATTTAATTCGTTGTTTAATTCTTTTAGTAGTATGTTCTCAGTATAAATTATTTCTTTTTCAACTTTGTTATCCACTGTTTCATTGTGTAATTCTTGTGTTTTATTTGCTAGTTCTTCAAGCAACTCTTTTTTTATTTTCTGAGCTTGTCTTGTCTTGATGTTCTGGACAGATTACTAAGTTATCTCCTATATCTCTTGCATTATTTAATCTCACAAAATCACTTTGGCAATATGCGTCACCACAAATAATACAAATTACTGTTGCCGCCACTTTTTTTTGACATTTTACTCTTTTGCAAAGGATAAAATGGTTTTCCCCCATTTCAAAAGAGCGAATACGTAAATTTACTCATTTCAAAAGAGTAAATTAATAAATTTCTACTTTCTAAAAGAGCAAATAAGCAGATTTACTGTTTTGAAAAGAAACACTTTTTCACAAATTTTTCACAAGGATATTTTGAAAATAGTAAGAAATTGTTAATAAACGTGAAAAATATTTAAAATCGTTCCGAACATAATTGAACACAAAAACAACACTCTTTTTTGTTATTTATTATCAAGGATTAAAACAATTTAAAAAATCAGAGTTGTCCGCCTTTTATAAATAGCTTAATTTATCTCAATATATATCTTCATTACTGTGTGTAATAAAAATTAAATTTGTAGTCTTTTACCCTTCTTGAGCTAAAACTTTGTAGTTACTGTTTTTATTATTATAAAATAAGGATAAATTAAATAAGGATAATTAATTTTTATTTTCATCGAATCAAATAACACGTTTATAGCTCTGACTTCCCCGTAACTCCACATGTAATGACGTTATATACGTAACAATAAAAAATAATAAAAGATTTAAAAATTAGTACGCTTGAGGTAGTTGGTGGTTTCTTTTTTAATATTATTTAGGTTTTCACTATTTTTATGGAGTTTTTGATTGTTTTATACACTACAGGCGATGATTAGTAGCTTTTATTGGTTAAATAAACTATATTGGGCAATATATAATAAAACAATAGGAAGTCATGGCGGGTGTCCTAGGATCAGCCATTGGCTAGCAGAAACTATATTCACGGTCATGTGAGGCTATTTACGGTCTTTTTACAAATTTCTTAACATTTGTTCTTAACTATGCGGGTCTTTATGAAACTTCTATGGTTTTATATACATTTAGGTGTACTATCTCGTCAAAAAAATAAGTAATGCAAGGTTTATAGATACGTGTTTCTTCAAAAAAAGCCAAAAAAATGTAAAAAAAATACGGTTTTTTAAGTTTTTTACAGGTTCCACAGAAAATTAAGGTACTAATCCAAATAGGTAGAATAGATTCCATCAAAGTACTCATTCTATATTTTTTTCTGGCCTGGAACGTCGTAAGGCTGATTTTTAAGAGCAATTGAAAAATTTCGAACGCCTGAAAAAGGTCAAACTTCGCGCCAACAGTATTCAAATTTTTTTTTAAATTCTACAAAAAATATCTGTCATCTCCATCCAGAATCTTGAAATACAGTTAAAACCACGATGAGATCTAAAAAAAGTAAGAAAATAGACATTTTTTGACCTACAAAACGTGCTTTTTTGGAATTGGAGGCTAAAACTTGCAGGATCCTCATATTTTTTCATAACAGTAATCATAAAAAAGTCCATAGAAAATACGACTGGGAGCACTTTACACGCTTATTCTGGTAGAGCGTTTATGTATATTAGTAAAAATTTATAAAAATTCATCAAAATTCGTTAAATTTGTAAATTTTATGATGAGTAAAAATATGTTGTTGATATTACAGAAATTTATTTTAATTAATATTAACAAATTTTCAAAAATTTTAAAGTATGTTAAAATTTGTAATAAAAAGTGTTTCAGAATGTTAAAAACTTTTTATTTTTTATAATTTGTCAATTAGGCGTCCTAAATCTAAACAAATTTTACTAATTCTAGTATTTTTCAACCGGTATTCATATCTTTTCAGAAATCTTACATTGGAAGTTGTAATTGCGTGGATCAAGCGTAAAACATTTTCCGAATTATCAAGGAAACAAAAATATAATCGTATTCGTGCACGTATAGACTTAGGTCAATCTCGGTTAAATCAGCAGCGAAGTGTAAATATCTCAGTAATATTACACGAAAATAATCATTCAGATATAGGTATTGATGAAGACTTAGAGGATCGACAATTAACATTAGATGGAATCAGTATGGTAGTAGATAACGAAGTACTATTAGATAATGAAGAAAGGAATATAAATGCCGAAAATGTGAATATAGCTAACTTACTCGAAAACATTGAGTTAGATAATATTCAAAATTTTAAAAATCTTTTGAGACAATGTTGCCTGAACATAAACATAAATCACTGTCAGACAAGCTCTGTTGAGAGTTTTGCGTACACATAAATATTTTAGGCGTCTGCCAAGAGACAGTAGAACACTTCTTAAAACTGGTCGTACTCGCGTTAACTTTCTAGATGTTAGTGATGGTGTGTATTGGCATATTGGTTTTGTAATACCTTTCCAGAAGCATTTGACGTTCTACAATGATAGTGAAATTCCTTCAACCCTCGAATTAGAACTGAGTACGGATGGATTATCGTTAAGTAAAAGTAATCCGATGCAGTTTTGGCCGATACAATATCGAGTTACCAATATTTCGGGATTTAAACCTTTATTTATAGGTATATAAAGGTCCCGGTAAACCTAGCGATGTAAATTCATTTTTTTCAACCTTTTCTTGACGAAGTCAAAGAATGTGAAAGACTGGGTGGTATATTATTAAATGGACGCCGCATTAAGTTTTGTTTTAAAAATTTTATAGCCGATGCTCCAGCAAGGTCTTTAATTTTGAACCACTATGGTCACAATGCGAGCAATCCATGTTCCAAGTGCAAAGTTAGTGGATTTAAGTTTGAAAATCGAGTAATGGTTTATTTAGGAACAGATCACCCAAAGCGATCAGATGTAGAATATTTAAATGGGATTTATGATGATCATCAAAAACCAGGACGAAGTCCATTAGCAGAACTTTCAATACCAATGGTTTCCAGAGTTCCATTTGAAGTTATGCACTTGGTGTACTTGGGAGTCACAGTCAGAATATTGGATGCTTGGTTTACTGGAAAATTTGGCTTTTCGCCTAAATTACCAAATATATTACTAACAGAACTGTCCTCCAGATATTCACGATTGAATAACCATATTCCATGTGAATTCGCTCGCAATCCAAGGCCATTAAGCAAATATAATCGATTCAAAGCCACCGAATTACGACATTTTATCTTGTATGCAGCGCCCATAATCACGTTTGGTGTTTTAAAAAAGGAAAATTACTTTCATCTTCTAATGCTTAATGTAGGAATGCGTATATTAATTTCGTGCGATCATTCAAGACAGTCGTTGGAGCTTGCAGAAAAATGCCTAAGATTATTCGTAAAATACGCAGAATATTTGTACACACCAGCATTTATCAGCTTCAATGTGCATGCTCTGTTACATTTAGTTGATGACGCAAGAAAATTGGGACCGTTAGAGAACTGCTCAAAAACAATATGCCTCTGTTTAAGAAAAACATACGTAACCATCCATGACCATTAGAGCAATTTGCTAATCGATTAAAAGAAAAAAATAATATTCAACACGCATCTAAAATACGTAGCCTCCCTCGACTTCTACTTGTACATAACAGCGGCCCAATTCCTAGTAATATTCTACAAGTGAAATATCAGGAATATAAAAAATATGAATCAAAAAGTTATACATTTATTATAGACGATCGCAACAATTTTTGTGAAATGGAGAACAAATCTATTTGCAAAATAGAAAATATTTTAAGTATTGACAATCGAATTTTTGCAGTAATACGAACTTTTGAAACTATTCTTAATTTTTACGAAAGTCCAGCAATTTCTTCAGAGGTTGGAGTATATATATATATATATATGTAAAAATTTACGTAACGATTTGGAATTAAAAAATGTTTACTTGATAAAGAAAAAATGTTACTGTATGCCAAGTTGGTCTAAACCTTTTTCTGCAAACTATATTTCAACTGTACAAGATAATGAATTTATTATTTGTATATTATTACACTATAATAAGTAGTAGAAAATATAGATCTCTCGTTGGGATCCTTATTCATATTCCTCATTTTTTATCCATTAAAATAATCATGTAAGAAAAACTTGAAGGATTACAACATTTTACCTGTATATATTTTTTATTCTCCATAATAGATCAGTGATGTCTTCGATAATTTGCCAAGTTCGTACCATCAAAAAACCTGCGAAGTATTGCACAACAGAAAGCGATGAGCGACCTACAATTAGAAAGAAAAGAAAAACTATTCTAACAGAAATGGAAAATAAATTTGATGATAGACAGGAAAGTTCAAGCAACAAAGAGAGATTCTGAATCAGATGAAAATGATAGCGAATCTGAAAATGAAAGTAGTACTGCATCAAAGAGTAAATCACTCATAGATAACGAAAAAAAAAAAAAAAGAAAAACACGGAAACCTTTTGCTTATCAAGATCTCAAACCAATGCGCATGTTGATAAAGGTAAGAGTAATTTTAATTTACAAACATAATAATAATGATATACCATCGTTTATTAAAATATTCGCTCGAATGTAATATCATCTCGAAATTGAAAAATTCAAGTGTTCACGATCCGATTGAACATTATTGCACATTTAATAATGATCAAATGCGTGCCATGTTTTCAAATTAGAGAATTGATTTGGATAATTATTTATTTTTAACTTGTTACTTAAGTATTTTTAAAAAGTAAAAAAACGGGTTTTTACATTAATTCGTTTAAGAAATGTTTTGCTAATGTGACATACTATAATATATTTTTATAGTACTGCGTGGCGTAAATCCGCACTTAAGTGTTAAGTCACGCCTATCCGTGGTGTAAGTAGCCCTTTACGGATTTAGCTAGTCAGTGCTATAAGATATTGTACGATGTTCGTGTCGTAATATACTATTTCTTTAAAAATCGAAAAAACCATAGTTGATTAACGATGACTTCACTCCCTAAGGTACGCGGTTGGAAGGGTAAAAATGCATTCTATTTTATCTTTTTAACACTTATAATTTTACCAATAGCCACTCCTGGTGCAAGCAGTATCCAAAAACTTTCTCAGCAAAACAATTCAAGAGAGAAAAAGAAAGAAATAAGTAGCTCTGCGGCTAATGCGAGTATGATACAACAGAGGAAGGACAGCTATAATTTAACTAAAGATGACGTTCGAATATTTTATGAGCAGCAGCTACAATTTATAGTAGAAGTCTGTGATGAACTGAAGGGACATATGAAGGCTGAATGTGATTCCTTAAAGGCTCACGTTGACGCAAAACTTCGTGAAACACTAGGGTAAACGTATATCCAAAAATAATTTCAGTTTGCTTATCTTTATGTTAGGTGTTTATTTGTAAAATAAGATAAGATACGATTTCTGATAAATAATAAATATTCAATTATTTTACTTTACAAATATATTTTGTTTTAGAAACTTACATAATCTAAATGGGCAACAACCAATGTTGGATATTTCCGCTGGGTTGCCGATAAAAACTATTGAAGAGTTCGAAGCATTTGAGCAGGATGAGGCAAAACAAGAAGACCTTGTGAGTAAAATAATAAGTTAACAAAAAAAGGAATAGCTAAAATATCTGTTTCTTTTAGTATCATATAGAACGAGAGGCGTCTCATTATAATTATTATAAGTAAAAAGCATTTATCATTATCTTTCGCTTGAAATAATTTTTTATCATATATTATCTCTGATTTTCATTTATTATTACTGGTCATCGCCTGTTATCCTATATTATTATAGAATGTGTGAATTTTCAACAATTATCATTATAGTTACCAGTAATAATTACGCATTTTTACTGCGTTTATCGCATTTTATCACGCGTATTATCATTAGTCATAGCGTGTTTCTATGGACTATTACCGTTTATTATCTTATTTCTAGTTACCTTTGCAAGTAGTATAATTTCTACTATAGAGAGACGCTTACGTCACCCTGTCCCGCCGACGTTCTCTGTTGTTCAAATTTAAGATAAGATAATCTTATTTGTTTATACATGTAAACACGCATGTTTGCTTATATACACTGCGCAACAAAATTATCGCAACAAAATTTTTCATCGAAAAATTGACATTTTTCAAATGCTTGTAACTCGGTCAATTTTCATCGTATTGAGATAATTTTTTTTATTTTTGTAGGGTATTATGTGCACTTTCAGGAAAAAATAATATCCAATAGCTGCGAGACAACGCCACATTGCTATGTCTTAATCAGGCCTACCAACTTTTTCTCTTAAAAAACGCAATAGTTTGCACATTTGCCTGGATTACCAAAAATTTTTTTTCAAAAAACCACAAATACCATCTTAAAGTACACTTTCCAACGAGTATTAAAAAAAAATCGACCCTCTACGATTTTTTTTTGACCGAGTTATGCCATTTTAAAGATATTCCTATGTTTTAGCCAAATACCGACAACATCAGCATTACCTCCGGCGATAAGAACCTGTTTCTTCATACCGACTAAAAACGCGTGACATTGTTGAGCGATGAATCACCATTCTTCTGGATATATCGCTTTGACTCAGTCCCGCTT
>UELV01135461.1:0-11125 GCA_900490015.1 Megastigmus stigmatizans | reverse complement strand
GCCTATTCATTGTTCCAATATATAAGTAATATTAATGTAAATATAAATTAAGTCAGAATACCATAATATATAAAAATTATACAATTATCTTTAATTTTTATCAGAATTGTCTAAATAACAATAGGTCAAAACATTTAAATTATTAATAAACATTTAAATTATTAATACTGAGTTTATTAAAATCAATATCGTGATACGCGTGCACTGGAAAAACGAATAAAAAAGGTGTGGAGTTTTCCTGATTCCATTACATGGTAAAGGATGTTAATACGTCTATAGTAAGTAATTGTGTAATATAAATTAGTAGTTCTATTTTGGCACAAATTAATATGCATAAATACTAATATCTATATACACCTTTATATAAAAGTATAATTTAACATTACGTGTAATCCTAATACGTTGCTATTACATGAGACTTGCGAAAAGGCGCCATGGGTCGCGCGCCAATACCCAATCTTATGCGCGACTCCTACTTAAATTTTTGGATGGAAGCCGTCCCAGTCGCGACGGACAACAGCCATTTCTGCTTTTAGCACCACTGTTATACAAAACTGGTGCGACTGTTGTTCCAAGTCCTATAGTACAACAGTAATACTACAGGTGGTGCTTCTGACTTACCAAACTTTTTTCAGTGTACGTATTACTATATTCGGCTCCGCGCGGGGTTTCACATACATACACACACTTGACTGACATTTAGACATAGTGACCAATGCATGTTGTTATTGTCGGAATGAAAGACAAACCTATGGGTGGGCATAATTACGTGGAACCTCATGCTTGTCGGTACTTTGAAGAAAAACAAAGCTTACATTCCGCAAGAAATGAAGCCGTCAAAATCAAGACCGATTCTGTCAACGCTACTTGGATTTCATGAGAAAGTTACAATTTGTTCTTATGTACCAAAAAAGCCGTAATTTTACTCAGCACGATGCATGACGATGCAAGCATTTCCGAAGAACTTCATCAGAAACCGGAAATGATAATGTTTTACAACAAAACTAAAGCAGGAGTTGACAGAATGGGCCAAATGTGCTCAAGGTACACGACTCAACGGCGAACATGCAGGTGGCCGCTTGCCTTCTTTTTCAATATTCTTGACATTGTTGCTCTAGCTGCTTATATTATTTACTACGAAAACAATAAAATGATTAAAAAAAAACTAATCAACGGAAGATTTTTTTGGGAAAGCTTGCAGAAGCGTTAGCAATGCCAGTGATCGAAGAGCGGTCGTTGAATAAACAAATTATGCGCAACCCATCAACAAAGATAGCGATTGAAAGCTATGTGGACAGTCTAACAGTCGCCATCGACGTTCCTGCTGAGAATCAACCACGTGACATCACTGGTAGGAAAGTGGTGGTTGGATTGTGCTATATTTGCAATAAACAGGCAATCAGGAAACGTCGAAAGACGAGAAAGAGTTGTGTTTCATATGAGAAGCATATTTGCGATGTACGCACTGCAAAAATTACGAGATGTTTGGAATGTATGGAGTGAATTTTTAGTTTTATATGACGAATCAATAATTAAAAAAATATTTGTTTGCATTTTAACTTTCTTTTGTGTAAATTAGTTTAATTTTTTTGCATTAAATGTAATGATAAACAATTTCATGACTTTATTTATTAACACTTTGTCACAAAAGTAATAAATTAATATTATCATTTTCATAAAATTTCCTCAATAAACAATAAAAAAATAATGATATTTATTGTAATTCATTTATAAGTACTTATTCTTTCTTATTTTGTACTTATTATTAGTTTGTATCGCACGAATCCTAATATTTTTGTATGTGGGTACCCGGGTACGGGTGTTAACATAAGGGTTAATAGGAGTGTTAAATCAAACAAAAAAAATTAATGTTCTGCTTTAAATTTAGAGAAATAGTCGATCAAATAGGGCCTTAAGGGGATGTGCGACCCTCGGAAAGATTTCTACCTTACCGGCAGTGTCTGTAATTTCGTATTGAACAAAATATATAAAGATAGCTATTAATTTTCGGAAAAAACGCTCTGTTACGATCTCAGAAATGATGTAAGCATTATGTCATTGCAGTTTCATAAAATTCCATTCAGGATTCTCGGAGATTTTTTTCCTTGAAAATTTCGATATATATATTTTGTTCAATACGAAATTACGGACACTACCGGTAAGGTAGGAATCTTTCCGAGGGTCGCACATCCTCTTAACTCATTTAAATAGGTATTATACCTGAATGCTATCCCAGCCTGTGAAAGTAGCCACGCAGCCATCTTGGACGTCGGTCGTGGGAAGCTTGATGGGGGCAATAGCCTCGGTGTAATTAACGGGAGTACTCAGTTTCAGTAGGGCTATATCGTGGTAATGTTTAGTCACCACATAATTCGGGTGCAGGTGAGCCTCGGTGGCGTGAAAGGCCACACCACCAAAAATGAGGCTGTTACTGCCGAGGACGATGATGAAGCTCTTGAGATTGTACTTAACAACGCAGTGTGCAGCTGTTAAAATCCAGTTGTGATTTAATAATGTACCTCCGCATTTATGAGAACCACGAACACGCAGCGACGCCTGGTAAGGACAGACGTTCTTTTTGGCTTCTTTGCCTCCGATGATTCTCTCACCGATTTGACTATCCGCTGCAGCTAAACCCACAAACATACCATTTGATTATTACTTACTTTACCCCTAAACTGACAAGCGTATAACCTAAACAAATGAATTTTTGAATTTGATAAAGTATTTTTCTGTCCAAGTATTTCAAAAGCTATATATATAAGAAAATATGTTTTAAGTAAAGGCGCAAAAGGAAATTAGATCACAGTATTTTACAGTTATAAGTTATATGGTCAATTTTTGTCAGTATTGAAAATAGCATATATTGAATGTTAACACGGCTTTACGACCCTAAACATTATCCTGCTACAAACTAAATTTAAGTATCGCGTTATTCTCGATATTCTATTTGGAATGCAGGAGACTTTAAGGTTTTATCGCGTAGCATAAAATCTTGTGGTATAAGTTTCCATCCCATATAAGACAAATTGAGGAGTGGACTATTTTCAAATGTAAATTACGTTCATCGACCCTCAAACACTACTGACTGTTGTAGTCATTTAGAAATTTATTTCTTTATTTTGTAATTTAGGTCGTTAGACCTGTATTATTATTAATAAACACATAAATAAATAAATAATGAATATTTTACTCACAGGTTGAAATGTAGAGAAGTAGAAAAAATACGAGCAAGAGTTTTGTACGATACATGACTGAGAATTCTACATTGGCTATCTTACATCTTGGCATTTATTGAAATAATTATCAGGTGATATTTACACAATCATGCAACACCAATATCGCTGTGAAAGATAGATCTTTATGCGTTGTTAAATATCAGTTAGTTATCGGTATTTTTGTGTACTTACAGATTGAATTTCAAGAAAAACATACTCAAGAGATTTTATTTGACAATGGAAGTGGTCTTACATTTATAAGAAGGAGGATAAAAAATTATGGATACTAATAAATTAATAATTGTCTCTCATTTTCTCAGAGAATAGCATTTCCTTCTAATCTTAATTCCTATGAAGAATATGCTTAGACCCTCCTCTTTATAATGAAGTTACCCTTTTTTAAATTAATTAGTGTCTGAAAGTTCTCGAAACTTTTCTACTGATCTTGTATCTCCATAAATGTACTATGCATGTTACCATGTAAATATGAATTTGGATGTCAGCTTTTTTTTTGATAATGGGTTGGGTTTTGATATCTACATTGAGATTACATGATTTACTAACAGGTTTCCTGTTAGGGCCCAAAGCACCTGTTTCAGAGATTTTTTATTTGAAACAATATTTGCATAGTGAGGAATTATATTATTCATGCAAAAATGGATTGTAGTATGCGCAAATATACATAAAAATTTTATATTAAATTAAACATTATATTAAAGTGCTATTGCTCAATGGTCAGTCAGGAAATCTTCAGTCCCTACTGTATGCAGATGAGCCATTTCGGACCATAGTGTGTATGTGTGTGTGTGTGCGTGCGTGCATGTATGCATGTGTGTCTACTTACAATGCGAGCATAGTGAGAGCTATTGCCGATTGTTTTATATTAAACTTTAAAAATGATCAAACTTTAACAAATACTTGAAAATTAACAAATAGTTTCCACTTCATGTGTCTATTTTTCTTTGATATTAAGAAATCATTTTAAAAAAGGTAAAAATACAGCAGTCGATCATCAGAGAACCCATGCAATGAATATTATTTAATAATTGTAAACAAAATTGCGATTTTTCGGAGGTCTTGATACATTATCTTCCCTAATTTTCAAAACTTATATCAAAAACTATTAAAACTTTAAAAGCTGTTTTGAAAAACACACACCTTTGAGATAAATTATTAAATCTTTCTCACAAAATCTACATCGTAATTCGTCCCAAATTAAAGATCGGATCCCACATAGAATCCATGCAAATTGCACGTAGAATAAATACGGATTACATATGAAATCTATATAGATTCCACTATGAGTCCACTGGGATTTCTAGGTGAAATTCCAAGTCCTAGATTTAGGCAATTATCTATGAAATTTCAAAGTTCATGTGGGTTTGATGACCATCTTTGGTTGATCAGTTTGTATGTTATCATCCGCAATGACTATACGGCCAGGTTTGTTAAAGTGAAGATATAACCAATAAATATTTTTGAATTTTTATTATACATTCTTAGTTGTAATGATCACTACAATATTAAAGTGTATACATATTGGACCATTAAGTTCATTTTAATATTTACATTAATTATATTGTAATACTTTTAGTCTTCTTTGTCCACAAATTTTTTAATCCAGTCGACGTAGCTGTAGACACGAGTAAAAACGTCTGGCTTGCCTTTGGCACAGGGAGTTCC
Source organism: Megastigmus stigmatizans (assembly GCA_900490015.1). Taxonomy (NCBI): domain Eukaryota; kingdom Metazoa; phylum Arthropoda; class Insecta; order Hymenoptera; family Megastigmidae; genus Megastigmus; species Megastigmus stigmatizans. The sequence continues at coordinate 6,224 of UELV01135461.1, read as the reverse complement.
CCATGAAACGACACCGATTTGTACATCATCTGCAACCAGTGGCCCACCAGAGTCGCCCTGCAACAACCATTGTAAATAAAACTTTGATATAAAATATGGGTTTAGCAATACTTTTTTTTCTTATTGATACCCTGGTGGAAATCGAATCCATTGACTGACTAGGAAATAGGTAAAAAATGGGCCAGTTTTTTTACTTGTTTTAAAACGCTTTTTCTCCCATTATTCGGGTTTTTAATGGAGTTAAAATTGCTTAACACCTAACCTCGAAATTTTATTATAATATCAGATTGACTGTTGTTTTTGAGTTTGTAATGTAATATATTTATTAAAAACCTTAATTTATGAAATTGCAATATAGTCACACTAGTTTTAGATACATAAGTAAAGTGTCAAGTTAATTATTAAAATCTACCTATATTTATTTATTAACATGATCAATTTTAACTATAAAAAACCTTAATCATAGACGAAATTTTACCTAACTCCTAGCTATAAATATGGCACCGCCATATTTACGAGTGAGAGACAGAATCTCAGTTAAATAAAAAAAAAAATTATAATATTAATTTGCAGAGTATATATCTAAAACCATAGCTGTAATAAAAGAAGTTTATAAATTAATGATTTCAATACATTGTTTCATATTTCAAATACAATTACAGCAGAAAAAATAATTGTAAAATTTTGGGGCTAGATATCATCTGTGTCCATTTTATTAAATACCTAAATAATATGAGAAAAAGCGTTTCATCGCAAGGAAAGAAATACTGCACAGCATCATCAATCAGATTTTTATACAGTGTCGAAATGCGATTAATAAATTTTGCAATTTATTTTAATAATTATTTTTAACTCTAATATATATTAAAAAGAATAATATACTATGCCAACCTGTTGTGCATTCAATAAGTAAATACTTACGTGACAAGCACCTTCGCCTTTCTTCGTCAGTGTACATATATTTTTATTGGTGACTCGAAAACTTGTATTTAAACAATCACTTTGGTCGATCACACTGAGCTTGATATACTGTAATTCATTTGGTGGCTTTCCTGGATACTGTACATAAACATTAAATTCCATAAGTAATTGTAAGTACCTCAAATTTTATTAGAGTATTAGCATAATTTAGGGAGTTTTTATGACTTATATCAACTTGAACATAATTATATAAGTGATTTTAAGTACAGATTTTAAGAAACTTTTAGGTAACATCATTAAAATTACTTTTACTAGTTCGTTGAACCTATATATGTTTAACATTGTTTTAAATTATCTGAATGTATTGAATTTAAATTTTGCAGAATATTTGTTTCTATTGGTTAAAAGCAATAGGTGTAATTTTGTTCGTAAGGCAGATACAGATAGAGAAAGTATAACTCTTAAGCTTCCTTAAAAATTAAAACAATTTACATTGGTTGTGCCCCATCCTGATAGCAGAGCGGGGTAGTCGGTCTTGTCAAAGTCTTCGCCTGGAAGCTTAACAGATTGAATTTGGTCACTAAATTTAATATCCTTGTCTACTTGAATTAACCCTATATCATTTCTTATTAGCAAGGAACTGTAGCTCGGATGGCATACGATGCGTTTCGATTGATACGTGTCACCGCCCTTATCAAGATAATTAGTACCCACCACAGCAGAAATAACAGTATCATTGAATCTAGAAAAAAGAATATCTTCATAGAAACTTCCAAGTAAATTGCAAAAAATCAAATAATTAGTTTACTTAGAATAAATTTTAGATTTTATATTTATTATATATAACATTATGTACCCAGCCAAACAATGAGCGGCTGTTAATATCCAACGTTTATTAAGTATAGATCCACCACAAAAGTGACGATTATTTAAGCGTAGCGATACTTGATACGGAAATTGTCCATCTTCTGCTGCTGCGCCACCAACAATTTTTGGCTGGCCATTCTCTAAGTCTGCACAACATTCATATAGATACAGTTACAGGCAGTTAGCTTAATTTCAATTATTTGAATGAATTATTTACCTGTATCGGCAGTAGCTTTTTGAGAAACGTACAGTAGACCTATAAAAATTATTAACTTTAAAAAATTCACAGTATCCATCTTTATAAAAATAAAAATGACAATGATTTGTCAATGCTCGACTTGTTCTTACATGACGAAAATTACTCAAATCCGGCTTGTTAAATACTAAACTGATATAAGTAATATCATGTAAGCCATTACAGTTACCTGTTAGTAGATATTCAAATTGAGGGCAGACTCATCAAACGTAGTGAACAAAGTTATAATGTATCTCACATAGCTATGATAGACGTGAAGTGAACCGGATGCCGGATGGCCGATAATTTACTATTGTAGATTTGAAAGAATTAACCTTATTTTAAAGAAAGTTTTGTTTTTTTCCAAATCTGCAGTATCTCCTAAGAGATATTTATTTTATCAATCAAAAGAATATTTTAAAATAATGTAATTGTTAAATTAAAATTCAAGTATACAATCATCCAGTTGTATATTGGTCGGTCTTCAAATTGGATCTATATGATGAATCTACTGAATATATCACCGCGACTTGCAAGTAAATATTGGGTAAGATACATTGATACATTGTCACGTACGCGACTGGGTTGCGTACTCCACTCTCATTCCCGTAATAACATGTGCATTGTTCAAAAAATAACCCAAATGCAGTTACAGGGCAAGAAAAGCACTTGAATTACTATCTGACTTCCACTTAATATTTCTCTTTCTTTCTAGAATCTACACAGAGAAATTCACAAGAGATATGAGCTAATATTTCTTTTCTATATTTTCTATAAATAAAAGACAGTGAAAATAACATTGATATTGTTACCGACGACCTTTCTTAAAAGTAGTGAAAATTGCTTTGATTATTCAATAATTGATTAAGTAAAAAGAGTATAAATTTTAATAATTGACTCATATATTATTTTGTGTGTTTAAGTAAATAATTATACACAATTAAATTTATTCTACTAAATCTCTTTCCGATTGTCAGTGATTGAATAACTTATAACATATTAGACTTTTACTAAAACAATATTAAATTTGAATTGTTAACTAAATACAATCGATTCTTTATTTATTTATATAAATCTTACAATTTTTTATGGCCAATTTTGATTAAAGAAAGTTGTGAAATCAATTCAGAAATTGTCAAGTATTCTCTTCAGCTTACGAATAGATGATCAGGGTTGCAGGTCCTGGATTTCCATGAAACTCTCAGGAATTACATTTTGTGCAAAACAATAAGATCCATACATCAACGTTTTCTAAATGGGCCATAATTTTAAAGATATTCACGAAATTATATTGGTTTTGTACATTAGCGTAAATTTATATTCTGAAAAATAATACATATAGATATTAGAAAAAATAGGTATAGAAGCGTACATTAAATATAAGAATTTAAATGTAAAAACCCTTATAAGAACTGTATGATCCAATCTCTCCATTGCTAAAAGATAAAAAACACCTTTTAAATAAATAAGAAGCTGACATGAGAAAGAAATAAAGAGAAAAGATAAAGTTATTAATAATTTGCACAAGCTCTTGTACGCAAGTGTGCAATTTATGGTATTGAAAGAGATAGTGCACTAAATAGTATATTATGCTACAAGGGCGTAAAAGTCGATTTCACACCCGCCAAGGGTGTAAATCATACGCCCGTGTAGCATACGTTATTTTTTGCAACAGTGGGTGGAAAATTCGCTAAAAAATGTATAAAAGCACATAAAAGAAACGACAAATAATTCTTAATAAAAACATGCAATATGAAGTATATTGCTAGAGGCGTAGGACGTAGGGTGGAGGATGGGGTTCAGGGGTGAAGTACCTGGTGAGGGGGCGGGGACGGCGCCAAAAAATATTTACTCCCGGCCCCCCAGTATAATAGCCACTTTTTTCATCTCATAACAGGAAAGAAAGTGGCTTATTATTCCCTTGGGAGAGAAAGAAATCTTTATTCCCCGCAGACTCATTTTTTTTCTCAACAGGGAATAAACATTTCTTTCTTTCCCTAGGGATAAGCTACTTTCATTCCCTCGTAACGTAGACAGAAAGAATCATTATTCCCTAGGGGCAGAAAGAATCCTTATTCACAAGAAACAGAAAGTGGTATTATTACGTAGAACATATTGTTTTCGGTCAATAAAGTGGCCACCCAAGGGAATCGGGAGTAAACACCGTATGTCACATGGGAGCGAAGTACATTATTCCCTCAGGAAATTCCAGCCTTCGTAAAATTTCCTCCCTTATTGGTATTTAAGGCCCCTAACTTATAAAACAGTATAAGGCCCAAACAGGATAGGACTTGATATTTCACAGCGCACTTTGTACTGGCTGCCGGTAATAATTAATAATGCGCAGTATATGTCGTAAATGCAGCCGGTAAAAATCAATATTTCACAACGCATTTTGTACTTGCTGATGGTAATAATTAATATTGCACAGCGCATTTCGTAATTGGAACTAGTAATAATCAATATTTCACAGCAAATTTTGTTCTTGCTGCAAGTATTACTCGATATATCACAGCATATTATGTACATGCATATATCGTATTTGCTGCCGATTATCATTTTTATTTCGTGGTATTTTTAAACTTAATGCCTGATATCGTTATTAAATCACATCGCATTTAGCACTCGCTGCTAATTATTATCTTTATTTCACCAAGCCTTTTTACTTGGTGCATATTATTTCTTATTCTAATATTTCATGAAATACAATTTTTTTAGTGTATGTTTTTTTCAGAAATATCTAATGTACTGTTAATTTTAAAAATTGAATTCTTTAATAGATAGATTTTTAAGTTTTCTTTTGATGTAACTCGTAATAGCATTACATATAATTGACCATGCCTAAATATTAAAGCTGATAGATACATTCTAACTTTTTCAAAAGATTGACATTGCGATATCTTAATCGTCAGTGCATATTCTAATCTAATAGGTAATTGGTGTCTTTTCAATTGAAATGGAAATTCTTCTTTAGACGTAATTAAATCTATACGAGGTATCAAAACAATATTTCCAATCTTATTACCGCTTATGATTTCCGCACCAATACAGTATTGCATAATTTTTCTTACTATTAAACGAGTTCCAAGACATAGACCATCATTTAAATTAATGTTTCGTAATAGTATTATAATAGCACCTTCTTTTAATTACAATTTATGAGGAGGTAAACCATTTGGCGTTAGCGAATTCAGGAACTCAATTGGTAGAGTATTTTTTAAATCTATATTATTATCATTATTAGATGAATCAATACTAATCTATTCTTTTATTTCTCTATCTATTGTTGATAAAATTTAATTGTTTATATTTAAAGCATCTATATTCCTCGGTGCCAAAATTACCTTTTTACGAATGTCTTCATCTTTAAAATCAATTCTTTTACCAAAAATTCCCGTTGTAAGATCTTTCGTGCATAAAAATACTACTGGAACTTCATTTACTTCATGTATACTTTAATATTTACTATTGCTTTTACTATCTCCAATATTCAATAGCCATTTTTTAAATTCTACTTCATCTTTATCAACTCTCATATTGCCCTTTATAAATATATACTGAAATTTGGTCCATAACATACTTTTTTAAATATATTTTCTATAATTTGCCATGTTTTATAATCGGTAATGTGTCTAAAGTCATTAGAAGCAATCATTACTTTACTTCCAAAAACTTCTTCATTTTAAAAGATATCTTTAGACAATCTATCTACTGCTTCAAAAGTATGTTTAGATAACATTGTTATTTTATCCCAAACACTAACTTTAACGTCTTTTAACTTTTTTCCGTAATCGGAATTAGGTGTTGCAAGTTGTTTTATTAGTTACATTTAATGGCAATATAAAACTGACATGTGATGTACTTCCACTAGATAATTTCGACTAGAATTAGAAACATTTTTAAACAAAAATAAATATTTTTAAAGGAAGTTAAATATTGTAACGTTAAGACCTTCCCCCGGATGCTCGAGTATACCAGGGTGTTTAGGGAAGGGGTGAACTCGTGAATAAATGGTACAACTGTTTATGAAAAGTAATAAAAAATAAAGTATTTATTCCATAGATGGTGGTGGAGGACATTTAGAGATGTCTGAAACAAAGTAAAAATATGCTGAGTTGTAATTATCGGCGATTCTCAGTTTAGCTTTACAATTACGTGTCTAGTATGCGATTCTTACGAGCTATTCCAGCGTGAATAGACT
>UELV01135460.1:0-10063 GCA_900490015.1 Megastigmus stigmatizans | reverse complement strand
GTGAAACTATAACCTTTAGGATAAAATTAGTTTTAAATACCAATTTTTCAAAAAAGGTATTTATTTGAAAAAAAAACTGATGAAAAAAGGATGAAATAAATGAAACAAGCATGCTGGTTATTTATGGCACCACAAAGCAAACAGTGGCGCGTAACTTTGAAAAATTTTCGGTCAAAAACACTCTGGGGTCTTTTGGACCCCCAGTGTCATTTAAGGGTTAAATCAATTATAACAATTATTGTCATTATTTTTTCTATGTAAGCGTTATAGTTTCACAAATCTTTATAAAATGTTGACAAAATAATCTTTAATTCACGTTAAGGAATATTTTTCGATTCTTTTCAGATTTTCTGGGGTTCATTATAAAAGAAAAGGTTGAATTTTGAGGAAATATAACATAATTTGTTAACAGTTTTACAATTTATATAAACGAATTTTATTACTTTAATAATTACTGTCATAAATTGAATATTATTTACATACAGGTATATATGTACATATTTTATATAAGTCGGTCAATCGATTTCTAGAACATGCTCAAATACCTATTATATTAAATAGTTTAGTGGATATTTATGTATATGCGTGTAAAAAATGTACCTTACGATTCCTGAAAATACAATGCAAATACGCTTATTGATATTTTCAGTCAGTATATTTTTCCAAAGAATCGCGGCTATTAAAGCAACGTTGCGTTATCTAAAAAAAACAAATAATAAAGAAAAAAGATATACGCGCGCGAACGATGAGAAATCGAGAAGAAAGTAAACCGGTGCTCGCCAATTCAAATATTTAAATATAACACTCACAATATTGCGTTTCATCATGCTAATTCCACAGTCGCGTAGACATGCCGGCGCGGCGATAAAAAAAAATATTGTCAATCCATCTTGGAAATCGCGCGGAGACGACATCGAGCCCCACGAGGAATCGCAGCTATGCGCCGCGCCGCGCGCCGAGCACGGAATATCAGCAGCGACCGAGAAATATATACCAAATAAATCGCGCTCCGAACATAAAGTGAATATAAGAACAAACATTGAATGCTCGAGGCTCCCGCGTGACATTAAAAAAGTTTAACGCGCGCTTCCCATAATTCTTTATGCCCGCCAATAAAGAAACTCGAATCGAAGCCGCCGCGCATTTTCAAGTCGCGACGTGGGAGACGCAGAGAACAAAAGCAGAGAAAGAGAGAGAGAGAGAGAGAGAGAGAGAGAGAGAGAGAGAGAGGCAGGGGAAAAAACGCGCGCGGGGGAGGAAAATAAAGGAGAGGAGCTCTGCGGAGCGCATAACGCCGGCTCAGCGAGACGAAGCGAAATAAAGAGAAAAGAACGAAGTTGAAGAGACAGTGAATAAAGGAATAATGCAAACTTTTGCTTCGACCCAGCAAGTTTTAACGAAATTTAGCGAATTCTCGGGTCAAATCAATGCGGCTTGCGCTTCATTTTGCAAACTACACTCTACCACAAATTACTTTGATTTTTGGTATACATGTATACACTCGAAGAATCGATAGCGCATAGCAAACGAAGTATTTCGTTTTTTGAGTCGGGAACGGAACGAGTTCTATTTAACTAACTAAATCACAATATCTATAGCGTGCGCCCAAAAGGATTAATTTGCGTAGAGTTGAAATGTTTCGTATCTATAATTCCTTCTGATAAAGTAGCTGGAAATCTATGTGAAATAAAATAACTGTACAACAGTCGTCTACGGGATTGTGAGTGTGTCAATATGGAATGAAAGCGCATAAAAAGAAAAACTTTTTATATTCTTGAGTATATACAATATATAAGCTTCGTGATCCCGGAAGTTTGCGATCCACTGAAAGAAGTATAGATCAGGCAAGTAAACACAACGAGATCAAGAAGTATCTATTCGACTTTTTTATAACTTGAACTTTTAAATAAAATTATTATGTATAGTCGATGCGTGCAAGCAAAGACTTCATTGTACAAGGGTTATATATACTGTCGGATCCTCCAGACTATGTCTGCTGTATAACGTCACTCGTACTTGCCTCCGGGGCACAGCCCTTTGATATTGCAAATAGAAATAAAGTCTCGAGGTAGAAAGTATAGTCTGATCGCGAGATATTTCAGTTTAGTTAGCAGGAGCAAAGACATGTATAAATTGATTTAAAAAATATATAATAGTTTAGGTATTGCTTAAAACAAATAAATTATGTCTGTTAAAGTTTAACCGAAAAATGGATTCGAATGGCTATTTTTTCCTCGGGGTTTCAGTTGTAAAATTTTTCTTTATAAGCTTGTATGAATGGACTGAGTCGAGCGCTTATTTGGCTGTACAATAGTTTTTATAAAAGGGAATGTAGGTTGTGAATGTTGATAGCAAAATTTTTGAATATTCCTCAACAATGTAAACAATTCGGAATTCGGAATATTATTGTTTCAAGACCGTCCGAAATAATTGGAGCTTGGTCAGTATTCCGCGAAACTTAAATCCAGAATAACTCTATGCTACGGCAGATGGTGTACAATTCAAAGTGCACGATTTGCATATAAAATCCGTTTGTGCTAGAGGCCGTAACCTCTGGGAAATATTACACTGCAACGCCCTATGACCGACGCGTAAGCTCTACCTGTTTTTGGCCCATTCTCTACACACCACGCGTGAACACAAGCAAATGCCCCGCGAAGATTTGATATATATTCCTTTCTAGCTTCACAATGTGAGGAATCCTTTGTATTGTTTAATCGTCTATTAGAATATTGCAGGACCGTCGAGTGCAGTCGTTCAAATGAGAAAAGCTAGGTCGGAAATTATTTGATACCGTGACTATAGTATAGTATAAAAACAGATTAATAGCTTGTCGAATTAAAGTAAAATAATGCTTAGACAAAACAGAAATGCAGTCTAGTAAATTTTAAGTCATCTAATTCATAATGAAGCTTTTGGTGATTGAAACTTTTTTTCTGACTGACATGTCGAAAACAAATATTTATTAATTTATTAATTCTCGACTGATTAAGTGTTTACCGCATTCAAAGTGATATTATTATACATTTCAATTGTAATGTAAACAAGGTATGCAAACAATGCGATTAAGCACTTGTGTCGTCTGGGTTATAGCTTATATTTTCCTCTCTTATTCAATCCTCTTTATTATTCCGCGCAAACGAGTTAAACACATATTTGCGAGATGATTAATAACATGCACAGAGATATTCATTCGATAATAATAACTCGGATCTTAGCCAAAATAGTTGACGAGAGAGTTAACAAAACAATAAGTCTAACACAAAGAGAAAATGAGGGGTCGTCAGAGAGAGTAAATTAAAATCTAATAACACCTGTTATCGCAAAGGGCTTAAACACATTTAGCGCTCATGCATTCATACTTATACGCTCATTTCTTAAAGTTTAAGCGGCAAGAAAAATGTATAATAATCCGCTGGACTGCAGGTGCACACGGTGAATTGTTGTATAACAAGGTAGTGAATAAAGCAAATAATTCATTTATAATTTCAAGCTACGGCAGCTTTGCACTGGCAGAACTGAACGGATAAAACGAGGCGTACTTGTGTAATTTCCGGGCAAACTTTTCCCAAGACACCTCCGAGAATTCCAAAGAAAGTGGATGTGCCAACAAATTGAATTCGCTAACGTACCATAAAATTATATAAAAATAAGCCAAGGTACACGTCACGGGCCAGCTGCGATAAAACAAAGTAAATACGGCGGAATTAGAGGAGACTGAATACATGCATATATATGTATACACGTATACATATACACTCTATAGAGATAAATATATCGGAAGGTGGGAGAAGAAAGGGGGATAACGGGGCGGCAGTAGAAGAGTAGAGCATAGGGCAGACTGCCACAATATTTCCGGCGAGGTTACCACGTGGACGGCGTATAAACAAGTAGTAAAATCCGCACTCCTTGTGCCCAGGCTTGGCCTTTTGTAATAGCCACGTAGCCAGAGAGAGATAGAGAGAGAGAGAGAGAGACCCGGTATTTTACAAGTTCACCCCGTCGCGTCTCGCCATTCTAGTTTAATGAAATTCAGAGTGCGGTGGACCCTTTCCTTAACAAACTCGCGACCATAAGCGAGCGTTTCCTAACTGCACTCCACTCGACGCCTTTGTTCCTATACCTCCTCCTCCTCCTCTTCATCTCCCTCTCTCTCTTTCCTCCCATTTCTCTTCCTCACTTTATTTCTTTCTTTGACTTCCCGGTCGCTGGTGCTGCGCAGCCCTTTTTACCGCTCCTTTCCAATTTTCTTCCTGCATTTCTTGTCTCTTTGGACTTTTAGGGGAGATTTTATCTTCGAAACTTCTCATCGACTGGTTCTTTTTTTTAATTTTTTTTTAAACAAAATTTGCGCCCGCGCCCCGTTTTGTCCGTCCTCTGCGCGCGCTCAAGCGAGCCGGCAAGGAGTGTTTTAAGTTCCCTTTGTTCACCGAATCAAAGGAGGTGAGCGAAACAACTTCTTTTCATTTTTTTTCTTCTTCCTTTCTTTTTTTTTTCTTCACCCGCGGAAATGTCGGCGGGGCTTTTTCTGACCGTTTCGACGAAAAGTTTCGGGCACGAGAACATTTGGTGTTGCTTTGTGCACTTGATAAGTGCGGAGAGCGAAAGAAACTGTTTCGTTTGCAGAGACTTGTTTGTGTATGTGTTCAGTCAACAAATGACTATTACCACCTCCAATTGGCTCGTTATTCATTGTTACGTGGTGAGTGCCGCAGCTTGTAGAAGCTGTGTGCTGTTTTTTTCATTTTTCACGAAATTTCCAGGTATTTTTTTCAATACTCTGTGCAATATTCGTGTTAGCAGTGATTACGTCACGGCATTGGTTTCGATCGGAAGCCAATTTCCAATTATCCCGGTGAATGATTTTCTATGCACGAAGAAATTTCATTGTTATCGCTATTTTCATCCTACATCGATAAATCCGCTTGTTTGGGTATTGAGATCAGGGCTGACCGAACACTGTTTCCTAGAAACGATTTTTCTTTCTTTCAAAACTAATACATACATATTATGCGTGGAAACTATTTAGCCGCGAAGCTAAACTGTATAAAAATGTTCTTATTTCGTTATAGTAGGTATAAGTAGTACCTGTGATCAAAAAGAATTGGATAACTCTTCTGCACAATGACAAGATGAACAATTTATAATAAAGAAGTTTTTTTCGCGTTGCATGAAATTATGCCAAAAAGTTTTGAGACTGATTATCGCTATATTTGCGCGCACGTCACTTTGTACTTTCGAACTCAAACTATTTTAACGTCCATTTGCTCAACTTTGCCAGCGTTGAAAAGGGGTCAATTTTTTTTAATCGCAATTCTTTTTGTAATTTTTTCGACTACGACATTTTTAAATGGATTTTATTCTGGGAATGAAATTTACACATGCCAAATGGAATCCTTCTCCTTAATGCGACAATTTCGTGTTGAATCAAACTTTCTGGAACTTAACCGATGCATAACTTTATCCATGATGGTAACTTAAAGGCGGTAAAAGTTTCTCTACACTGAGAACCAAAAATATAGTTGCATCTACAAATAAATTCAAATAATTATGTATTCGTTACATTCGTTATTAAAATAAATAACGTGTCATTAAGTATAGTAATTAAAAAAGGTCTTATTATAGTACATAGAAACGGTGAATATATAATCCGATTCTTTGTTGTTACATGGTTAAATTTGATAAGCAATGAAATAGCAAATATGTTGCAAACTTGATCATAAAACTGAAAAATTTTTGATCGACGTTATTTCTGGCGAAATAAATAACTCTTCTAGTATACAATGTGCTGAATCATATATACAATATGAAAATCCTTACTCAAGTGAAGTGCATTAGAACTTTTGACAGTCTGTTTTCGTTAAAATTATAAAAATACAATTATATCCATATTGTATCAATTTAATTTTCAGTGACGGTATTATTAAACACTTTATTTGACATATTAATCGGTATTTAATATTAAAAGCCATATTTAATATTGAAGCCGGTATTGAAAATCATGCAAATTTAAATTGACATAATCTACCTTGTCGAAAGTTTATTAACTTTATATGCGGTTAAAAATCTGTATATAAATGAATATAAAACTACCTCATTAAAATACCCTTTTTACGCTAATATTTAATTTACATAGTTTATCCTATAACATTCGATATATGTTAATAAAAAATTGTCTTTGATAAATTAATTTTTTTTTATATTATCCAATTCAATTTTATTCTATAAAGTCAATCATTATATATTTCTAAATCTTTCATCTTTTATTCAATGCAGTTCTTTTGAAACATTTATGCAACAATCATATGAAAAAGAAAATTATATTTCTACTGTAGCAAAATTTTTATCTGTAATTAATTTCATCTCCTCAATTCTCAAAGAGCGTATTCTATGCCCATCAGATTATTAAACAAGAGTTGGTTTTACATTTTGCGATTATAATTAACTGATTATATTCTGTAATATGGTTTAATTTTATAATAGTTTATTACTTACTTTATCAGGTGTTTTAAATTATTTTTTCTCCCTGAAAAAATAAGCCTTGCAAGTAGGTATTGAAATGGCATGCAAGAAATCCAATTTTTGAGATTACTGTATCTTACATAAACACGGGAATTGCGGGATTTACGAGGTTAAAAGTGCACTTCCAATATTTGAAGTGCAATATCTAGGCTTTATATAAAGGAAATCGATACATTTCAATGGGTCGGTTTTGAAGAACTTTTCTTTGGCTTCAAAATTTCAAGTAGCGTCGGATGACTTGTTTCATAGATTTCATGTTCTTTTGTCCGAATTCGTCGTTTCTTGATATTTTTGACACCGAGCAATGCGAAATAAAACTGAGGTGAAAGTATTAATGGAATTTGATAGTTTCACATGAAAAGAATTTGCTGCATACAATTTTCATTTTTGTTTTATTCTCACTCGTTGACTGGTCTTTGAGATATGGAGCGTCGAAGTTAAAACAGAGCTTTTTTTTCATTAAAGTTGAATAGCTTGGAGGGTTGACAGAATAAAAGGAAATTAAAGTTAAAAAGATCTAGCATTTCGAGTAGAATTGATGCGATTAGGAGACAGAAATTTCTGTGCTGAGACGTTCAAGTTGGTAAAAACTGTGCACTATACCGATGCAGTTTCCGTGCAATGAAAGCTCAAAATATGAAGAGATTTTTTACTATATCAGCGTCCTTGTTCTATTTCTGTAAGTCTTTTCAGAACAAAATCACATCGATTTCGGGACAATACTTCTTTAAAGAAATAATCGAGGTGTTCTTTTAATTAATTAAAGGGAATCTTTCGCGCAAGAATGGAGAACGGTACAATATTACTTAACTCAAGCTACAAAATTGGGACGAGTAAAAGAAATGTTTTCCGGGCTAATTGATTTATAAATCTCGACTAATAAAGTAAAGCTCTTAACAAGAAGTATTGCAAGCCGAGCTTTAAGGGTGTGACTTACAGTATCGCGCTTGAAAAACGAGGGCGCGGGTTGGGTAAGAAAAACAGAGAGATCTGCCTGCGCAGGGAGAGCAAGGACTGTTTTTTCAGGTGACATTTAAGAAATACTTAAATCTCCGACCAATCTCGTGGGTTTAAGACTGTTTCCCTTTTATTTTCTGAAATAGCAGAAAACCCGTAAAAGATAAGTTTCATAAAACTTTAAATTACTTTTGACTATGCGTTTATAACAGATCCCGGTATTCTAATTTTACCCCGTACCCATTTCTTTAGGCGTTTAATTCAAATTAATAAATAAATTTGGTATTCCTCCGTAAGGAAATCTATCGAAAGCCTTAGAGCGCGCACAGTAATAACAAAAAGAAGAATAAAAGAAGTGTGAATAATACAATCATTCGTACTTGTTTACAGCAACAGTCATAAAATTCACAGAGATAGTTTGAAAGGCAGTATAGATACGTTCGCGTTCTTCAACCTCCGCTCCCACGCCGTGTCCTTCTTTATCTCTCCTTCGCTTCCTACGGCTTTCTCTCCCCCATCCGATACGGGCTCTTTCTTATTCTTAGCATATATATATACACGCCGGATTCAGTACCGTATAAAGTTCATCGTTAAAACGAACCGAAATACACAAGCGTGCGCACACGCTTCACGGAACTTTATCTCATTAGTAGAAAGTTTATTAATTAGCCCCAAGGTGCATGGGCATCAGCAAAACGATTCCCACTCGTTTGAATAGCAATGTAAACTGGATGTATCGCGCGTCCCTATACATATATGTAAACCGTGAGTGGAAATGATTTTACAAACTCGCTCCTCAAGATACTGTGTATACACATCCTGTACAGAATCTAACTCGAGCAATCTAATTAATCGTTATCTATAGATTTGAAACGTCGAGCTGCTAAGAATTTTATACACCTGGAGTGGGTAATTCGCTGTCACTCGCTATATAACCGAGAAATTCTATTAAAGCTCAAAGCGTATCGGTGCATATCGCACAGCTAGGAGGAGAACGACGACACATGCGGTATATAAAGCATCGCAGATTCCGGTATAGAGCTTTTCAGCTTGCGCGTCAACCTGGAGCACCAATTTTATTCCTCTTTCATTCTCTCGACTCTCTCTACGACCTTACTCTCCATCTCGCTCTTTCTCTCAGAGACACGAGCATATATAGAGGCGCGACTTTCAGCCCCCCCCCCTTTATTTGAGTGACAGGTTAACGGGAAAAGGACGCCGCGTCTTTATCTCTGGGCCAACTGTTACGGCGAAGAGAGAGAGAGAGAGAGAGAACGGCTACTGCACACAGCAAGCTATATGGCAGCATCGCCCGGGTATATGCAGCAACAGCAGCAGCAGCGCAGACTAGACGGATTTATTCACTTTAATTTGCGAGCGCGCGCGACTAGGCCATTCCCCCTATATCCTTTGTATAATAGATATCCAGCTCTGTGTATACCCCTACCTTGGCCCAACCACTATACGCCTCTAATCTGCAGCTAATTTCAACGTTTTCGCAACGCGTCTCTCTTTCTCCGCGAGCCTCGCTCGCTCGACACTCGACTTCAAGTACTTATCTACCGTAATTGCAGTTAAGACGAGCCGCCACTCTTCTGTCTGTCGGTGTGTGTGTGTGTGTGTGTGTGTGTGTGTGTGTGCGCGCGCGCGCGCCTGCCGCACTTCAGGGGAGAGAAAGAGATAGCGCGCGTATGTAAACTTGGTGTATGCGCGGCCGGTCGGTGGTATAGGCGGGGTATATAGAAGGGGTGAGAGCTGCGAGAGGAAAGAGACGAAAAAAAAAAGTTCGCGAGTCGTTCGCAAAATTAAGTAATTAAAAAGTAAGCGCTGCCGAGGCGTCATTTGTGCGCGTGTGCGCGTTTATTATTCCGTCTGGCTAAAGGTGGGAGAGCGAGATCGCTGCCGAGGTTTATCTTTAGAGGAGGACGAGGAGGAGGTGGAAGAGGAACAAAAAAAGAAGCGGGGCCGAGAAAGAGATTTTGCCGCCTTTGATGGCTGAGAGCACGACGGGCGGCGGTGGCGGCACGAAAAAAGAATAAAAGAAAAAGAGAGTGCGGAAACAAAAAATAGAGAGAGAAAGAGAGGGAGAGAAGAAGCCTTCGACTCGCATCGCTCGAGAAACGCCGAGCAGTTCTAGGAAAAGAGAGAGAGAGAGAGAGAGAGAGAGAGAGAGAGAGAGAAATCTGAGGGTGCGAGTGCGAAAGAAGGAAGAGGAAGATGGAAGAGTACAGGGTATATATAGGTAGAGGCGCGCGGGCACATATACAGCCAAAGGCGCGTAACTTTGCCCACAGGCGCCCGAAAGTTCTTAGCCTTTCATTATACCTTCACTTGCGAGAGCTATTCTCTCTCTCTCTCTCTCTCTCTCTCTCTCTCTCGCTCTCACTTTTAGCTTGTAGCTGTTTTATACTTTGCTTGCGTATAGGGCGAAGGGAATATTCATGATTTGAGCGCGAGGAGTTGCTCTCTTTTTCTCTCTCTCCTCTCTCTCTCCACTCCCTTCATCGAGTTTAAAATTTTCTCCACCGTCGAAATTACGGGAATAAGTTTTTGCAGCTCCTTTTCTGCTCTCTCTCTCTCTCTC
>UELV01135440.1:0-12526 GCA_900490015.1 Megastigmus stigmatizans | reverse complement strand
GTTCTATTGTGCTCATTACACACATCTATCTATATCTTACGGTCTCCTATTTCTAATACGGGTTTGATTTTTTTACATCCGTCACCTAGCGGTAGTAAATCTCATTAAAATACATGGATATATTGACACACATTTCACAGGTACTAAAATTTTAATTTCTTATCACCATTAGTTTTGTATTATATATTGTGCATTTATTCCATCTAATAAAATAATAAATTTAAGATAGCAATATTATTTATTCGAACAATGTTGAAACGTTATGCTTATTTAAAACTACTTTTTTGCAAATGTAGCAGCTTTATATTTAAAGACCGATTGAATCTATATCATAAATGATTAAAATATGATACACGTCTATGCAAAATTTCTATAGTAATTACGTAAAAATCTAAGAATGCGCGTAACTCGCGAAAGGGTGCAGCTAGGATTTTAAGTTCAACTAATTTTTAATGACCAAACAATATGGGAACTTATTGCGCTAGCAGATTTTAGATCCATTTTAGTCAAACTTTTTCAGCCTACAAGCACACCGTGCCCTATCCGCGAGTGGTTTCTGGTAGTATACGGATTCTGTGTGCATTAACTAGTATTAGTACCGTGAATCCACCAATCCGTTACATAACATTTTAGTAACGTAATAAACTATTTTTACTTGCATAGTGGGCCGAGCAACCGTCATGGATAAAAATCATACGCGTCGAATTTCCGGCATGTTGTCCAACTCGACCGGTGGAAAAACTAAATTGGGGAGCTCGTCTCGAACTCTAAATAATTTTCTCCGTTGAGGTGCTCCGGTTAGATAACCAGTCTTATCTACGAAAATAATGACTGATTTGAAACAGATATAGTATTATATAAATTCGAAAATATTTATGGTTCTCTGCGTTTTCTTGTTAATACTTCGATATTTTGAGTTAGAAAAAGTCGTGTTAAGGTAGCTTCACCAAATTTCAAACAATCACAAAATTTAGAATAAATTTACTCAGAGATAGTTTATCATGGGCTTTTCGAATGTGTCTAAAACAGCCGGTTGATTCGGATTTCTAGAGTCAGGCTACATCCTAAAATGTACGAACATTCTTTATGCAATAAACAATTTATGGCATCATAATTATAGCATAATTAAACAATAATATTTAGCCAAGAAACTATTACACATCGCAATTGGCTACTGGCTTAAGACTCGACTTATTTTTGCTGCGATTACATAAAATTTGAGCCTGTGCACCGTCTAGAAATTATTTATTATCAATACTTATCATGTTTTCAATAAATTGATACATTTTCAGCAAATGCATACCCTTAGTTCCAAAAATAATAGAGATAATGTTGAAAAATTCACTGATCGCGAGTTGGACGCTTAACTCGGTCAAGAATATTAGGCCAGCGCCCGATTCCCAACCAGTAAATTTTTCGACATTATTAAAAACTAAGGGTCATTTGCTGGAAACGTATCAATTTTTTAGCAACACGGTAAATATTGATAATAAATAGTTTTTAGGCGATGCCCAGGCTCTGATTTTACTGAGACTGAGCTAAACGTCGAAGTTTTTAAATCAGCGCCGGACTCGCGAGCAGTGAATTTTTCGACATTATCTATTATTTTTAAAACTAAGGGTGCAGATTTGTTGAAAATGTTTCAATTTGTTAACAACATGATAAGTATTGATAATAAATATTTTTTAGACAATGCACAGGCTCAGATTTTACGCAGTTACAGCTAAAAGTCGAATTAAGCCAGTAGCCGATCGCGATCTGTAATAGTTTATTGATTAAATATGATGTTATAAAATGTCTATTTCATAAAGAATATTATTCGTACATTTTAGGATGAAACCCAGCTCTAGAAATCAATTTAAAACATGTTTAATGGGGTTACCAGAACCACTGTGTGTGCCACTGTAAATCAAATCGGCCGCTCCGAATAGGTCGGCCATATCTTTTAGGAAACATTTACAAATACGATAAATACATGGAAGAAATACATATGCAAAGATGATACTACATAGTGAAGAATCATAGCCACCTGCAAATGCATTAAATGAGTAAAATTCTTGAAAATAATTTGGATTTTATGAGACTTCCAATGGAGCCCCAACACTATACGGCTCGTCCTGGCAAAGCCACCTTAAATCATGACAAATTAGTTAAACCATACCTATATTATCTACACTATAAAAAAACTGTTGGAATTCTCTCTCTCTCTCTCTCTCTCTCTCTCTCTCTCTCAATCTCTCTCCCTCTATCCATATATCTCGGGACCCAGCTATCTCAAAAGACTGCCTTCATTATCGTTTTTCTTTTCTATTATTTTAATGTTTCTATTTTTTATAATTTTGTATTCTTTATATTTGCTATTTTTTTTCATTATTGACAGTATAGTCGGGCAATCGATATTATTATTTCTATTATTGTTATTTATTATTGTCCTCTTTTAATATATTTATGTTTCCATTTTTTATAATTATGTATTCTTTATATTTACTATTTTTGTCTTTATTATTGGTAGTATAATCGGGCTATAGTTATTATTACTTATATTATTGTTACTTAGCAATAATTCACCAGGACGGGCGATATAGTATCAGGACTCCATTCGGAGTTTTATAAAATCCATATTATTTTCAAGAAATAACTTATACTTAAATTATTTTTTAAATTATTACATTCTACTTATTCAATACATTTGCAGATCGCTGTAATTCTTCTCTGTGTAGTATCGTATTAACATATGTATTTCTTCCGTGTATTTATCGTTTTTACTACTCTATCAATTTTGCTTTACGTCAAATTTTTTTCTGTCAAAAGTTTATTTTTATCACGCCACATGGAGCGAATTTTTAATTTTTTGTTTTGTTTTTCACTGAAATATTTTATTTTGGTAAGCTATATGCAATTGTAACTCAAATAGGCCAAATAGAGTTATACCCTATGGCCTCCAATAAAAAAATTCTACTCTACTTTACTACTCTCTCTCTCTCTCTCCCTTTTTTTTTAATAAACTGATCGTCTAATGTTGCTAAAAGAAAATTCAATTTTGAAGGACCAGATAAATTCCTTATTGCACAAGATCTCGGCCATGGTCGATGATGTATCATGCTTGACTATCCGTCTTTGAATAATATGTACAATAGCGTTGAAAATGAAAACATTAATGTTAATAATGAATTGCATGTTTTTGTCTCCTTGGGCTCTAGAACAAAATCTGCTCGGCCTCACGGCTTACGTCGTGAGAGTTGTGGCGCGCGTTCTGGTGGCGGTGATGAGTGCTGCGAACTTCTTATAAATGACATTTTTGATAAAACTCGTACTGACGTTAATCTTGATGACGTCGCGTTCGCAGCACTCAGCACTGTCCTTCCTGCTCTTGATAGGAAGGAAGTTGTCAGTGCTCGTGCCCTTCAGCCTCGCGCCGTGAGCGGTGAACGAGGAGAGGAGCCTAGGACTGGCGCGGTGTCGAGAACCAGGCGACCGTCGTCTTGTGTGGTTCGCCTCACCAGTAGAAAGCGCGTACATGATATCCTTCACGCTAAGCACGCTTATTCGAACAATTACTTAACTACTGAACATGTCAAATCTACTCTGCTTAGCTCGGAGTCTGCTATGCCCTTGCCAGATAGGAAAATTTTTATCAATGAATTGTTGCATCCAGAAGTTTTCAGGGAATTTTTAAGCCGAAAGCAGTTAGCTTTAAGGCTCGGCTTTAAGTACATCTGGCATAGTGGTCGCAGATTCTTGGTTAGGAGGAGAGGAGGTGAGCGTGCTCATGTATTCACCTCCGCTGCTGATCTGCGAGCTATCGCTGATGCATACCGTGGAGGTGGTCACTCTGCTTCTCAGTATCATGCTGTGGAGGAGAGTGACCAGCCCAAAACTGGTAGTGCGGCTGTAGCTACGGCCTGACTGTAGCGGGGGCCTGCTGGCGGGATAAAAGAGAGGGGACTGAGAGCGGGATTTCTGAATGTGAATTCTTTCAGAGCTCACATTGGACAAGTCCGTCAATTTCTTAGCAATAGTCCGTCCTATAACCTGTTTGGGAACGCTGAGTCGTAGCTTGGCCCAATTGTCGATGATAGACTCATTCAGATCAATGGGTTTAGTGTTCTGCGTCAAGATCGAAATGTAAATGGTGGTGGTGTTGCCCTTTATGTTCGTAATGATTACAAGGTTAAAGTACTTGGAAAATCCAGCAGCACAGGACCTGGTAAACCAGGTATTCCTGAATTTATTTTTTGTGATGTACAAAAGGGTAACACGCCACCAATCTTTGTGGGCGTTATTTATTTACCACCCAAAACAGGTTTCATAATGATCCTGATTTCCTCAGTTCTCTGAGAGACCTTAGTGGTAACTACAGTCACAAGATGATTACGGGAGATCTGAATGCATATCCGTTATCGACTACTGGTGATTCGAAGTTCGTTCAGCGATTAGCTGACGAACTCTCAGCTAAGATCATCCAGCGCATCATACTGATATATCTCATTCATGGATTGACCTAATGCTTGTAGACGATGACGATACGGTACACGACTGTGGGAATAGTCTGGCGCCTTTTCGTAGCAGGCACAATATCATTGATGCTTCCATACATATTCACGTTGTGTCTCCTCCTAAAGAGACTTTCAGCTTTCGAAGCTACACTAACATAAACTCGACTGAGCACAATGAGTTTTTGTGTCGCTGCGATTGGTCGTCTTTTTCCACAAATACCTTAGAGCCTGACTTCGACATAAATGAGCCATTTGAATGTCTAAGCGTCAATCTATTGGAGGCTATTAATGAATTTGCTCCGTTGAAAACTGTGACCCCTCGTAGATGGAAAGCCCCATGGATTGGCGCAGGACTTGTGCTACTCATCAACAAACGCGACGCTACGCACAGACAGTACAAAAGAACCGGGAGTGCCGTGCTCCTGGATGAATTTCTTTGCTTACGTAATGAGGTCGAGATGCGTATGGATCAAGAGCGTACCTCCTATCTTAGTAATCATCTTTCTAACGCTCTTGACCATAGGAAGGATATTTGGAGGGAAATGCGTAATCTCGGCCTCTTGCCGAAATGCAGGGAGGAGTTGCATGGTTTCACCCCGGAGGAACTGAACTCTCACTTTGCGGGTGCGTCAGTCGCACCCAACGAGAATATAGATAGTGTAATATATATTATACAGTCCGCATCTGATGGTGGTTTTTCTTTTCAACCCGTTTCTTTCCCAGATGTAGTTCTCGCTATATCTCATTTTTCTTCACAGGCGAGGGGTGCGGATGAGATACCGCAGAGTGTTGTAGTGAAGTCCCTGCCAGTATTGGGGAATTATATAGTTCGTTTATTCAACTCCTCCTTTGTTCAGGGGATCTTTCCAGGTACCTGGAAGAGGGCACAGTTAGCGGCTTTAAAAAAGATTTCTGCTCCATCCTCAGTTTCGGACTTTCGTCACATCGCCCTACTGTGTTTTCTTTCTAAAGTGCTCGCGAAGGTTGCACACTCTCAAATTACCAGCTATCTCTCCAGGACCGGCATTCTCGATCCTTTTCAGGCAGGGTTTAAACAACATTACAGTACTCAGACAGCCCTGCTTAAACTGACTGACGACATTCGTGTAGGCATTGATCGAAGGATGAACACCTTGCTATTGCTCTTCGACTTCAGCAAGGTATTCGACACCATCTCTCCTTCGAGTCTGTTGAGCAAATTGCGCGATCTTGGATTCTCGGGGTCCACACTCCTGTGGATTAAATCGTATTTATAAGGCCGTACTCAACGCGTTTTATCTCAAAATGGTTTTTTTTCGTGGGTTGAGACAAATTTAGGTGTACCACAGGGGTCGGTCCTCGGGCCTTTGCTCTTCAGTCTCTGTATCAATGACCTTAAAGACCTCTTTGATCGTGGGGCGGTCAAGCATATTCTATATGCCGATGACCTCCAGATTTAACTGCAAGTTCCTGCGGGTGAACTTCTGGAGGGCATAGCCCGCCTGTCAGGTGCGGCACGATCGGTGTCAATGTGGGCCGAGCGCTTATCTCTCCGTCTCAATGCTGGCAACACCAAAGCAATTTTATTTGGATCTCGTAAATACGTTAATGATTTGGTCAAAATGGGATTGCCGGACATCGATATGCGTGGTGGAGTGCTTGTGCCTTTTTCCGACACCGTTGTGAGCCTCGGTGTTACATTAGATAGTAAATTATGTTAACGTTTTAATTGTGTCAGTGTATTTATTAGCGTGTGTGGGTGTATGTGTGCAATGAGTGAATATTTAATTTTAGAATACAATTGACCGATATATATAGACTGCCTTGATTTACCTTGTTTATTTTAAAAGAAGACACTTTGTGATATTACTTATTTAAACATTTTAAGACTGATTTTTGTATTATATTTTAACCTACACTGTGATATCATGGATAGAAACTAAGTGCAATATTTTATATAGACTAATGAAACATGAAAATAAAAAACCCTAAAAAACATAAAAACCTTATTTACACATTTGTATATTGTTACTATTCGAATTTTTTATTTATTTGCAAATAAACTAACATTTATCTATCTATCTATCTCTTTCTCTTTACTGTAATTAATCTATGTAATTCTTTTCTCTGACAATAATAAGAAAAAGTACTTACTATTTGATGATCAATCACTTTGGCCTAGATGATAATCTTAAAGCGGTGCTGCGACTTCGAGTCCCACGTAAGGAATGGGTTTTCAATCGCATAATGGTGGTTATTATGCGAGATGAAATACCCATCACTCGTAAACGTGCACTCATCAGTCCTCAGCACGCGCATTGTTAATACTTCTTCTTGCCTCGTTCTGTCCAAGAAACAACGACAAAATTCTTGGCGCGGGGCGTAATCTGCGGGTAGGAGGGACTGCCCCCTCGTGAAATTGTATAGGTGCAGCTTCTCTGCCTTCAAAATGTTATGCATAGTGACGTGCGAGATTCCCATTTCGCAAGCGATCACCCTAGTGCTCGTACATGGATCCGCTTCCACCCGCGCCAAAACCTCTTCTTCAACCTCAGGACGTCGCATATTCCGCGTAACTTAGTAGTTAAGTAGCAAGGCAGCGACTTTTCTTTTCAATCGTATTTTGTTTAACATGGGTACGATACTCGTAGACCGGTCAATCATACTTATTCCGCGAATGTGTTCGACGCTCAGCTCACATAAGATACCGTGAATTCAATTGGTTCAAATGCTTGAAAGGCATGCGTGTTTTAAATGATGTCTCCGTGTTGATCTAAAAGGCGATAAAAGAAGTCTTGCTTAAATTATACTAGGAGAACATGGGAAGGGAAGCGCTACCACGATCGAGTGCACCTCAGTAGCTGTACACGTAAGAATACAGGATAAGTGAGCGCGCTGTTTCCAAAAACGGATTAGCTGCTATACAAAAGAGGTTGTAACGCAACGTGATTAATATTGTTACGGGAGCTTCGTGAATCATCTCTCAGTGTATAATTCTAATCAAATACAGTCTAAAACACTATTCGGATATTCGCTAATATTTAAGTAGTTATTTAACTTGAAGATATTTCAGAAGACCAGCTGCATACTTTTCGTTATTTCGCACAATAATTAAAAAAAAAAATAATTATTATTACAAATATCGGCTTTATTTTGATTCGTTTACTCTGAAATTCCTTTTGAAGCGAATAATTATTCAGCCGTGCTTTACATATTCTGGGATAATGTAAGAAGAATAAATTGAGAATCAAGAGCAATTACATGCCACGCTCTCGATACGTAATCATCATTTTGATCGCTTTCCTGATAAAAAAAGTGAAATCCATTTAAAAAGAAATTCATCTCGTCGCGTTACAATAATTACAATTATTCAAGTCTCCATTTGATTTTTTGTGTGTATTTTATATGGGGGAACCATACTATTGACTACATATGAAAATAATTTAGCAATTCGTTGATCCCAAAACTGAAATTTAAATTTACCTTCCCGCATTTCAAATGCACAACGTTCCAATTTAAGCTTAGCTTCTTATTAAATGTTATAAAAATTAACAGCTCATTCCGATAGTACACACTTGAGTGTAATATGAGAAAATTGATAGATATGAGATAACTTACTTTGAAGGTTTACTGTATTTTAGCTTGATTAGTAGATTTCGAAGGGACTGAAATCGACTAAGAACTGAATTTGTCACATTGCAGATTATGATATTTTTAAATCTGTGTTTAACTTTTAAGAGTACCTAGCCAAAGGCTCAATGGAACGAAAAGAAACAGAGAAACAAAAACAATGAGATTGCACAGCCTCGAAATATTTTTGTTATTTAATTTAATATCTCCATTCAAAAGTTTTAAAATCCATTAGAAAAATAATTTTGCTTTAAGCATCTCAAAATTTCTGATATTTAAGTGGGTCCTCAACTTCTTAGCAATCTTTTTGTAAATGAGCTGAATACTTTTCGTTATTTTACAGAACTTTTTAATCAATAAAATATTAAACTTGACTGTAGGTCAACTCCTTGCAGTCTCTAAAAGGATGGCGAAACCACCAAGCCTATTTTTACAAAAGGGTAGGAAAGGAGAAACTACCTATCCCACCTGGGAGGTCGAACGAGCTAGAGTACAAGAGCCTTTGAAGTCGGCGAACTACTATAGCTAGCTTATCCGAACGCTGCCTAGTCGGATTCCCGTGGTCCTATATGTATCCTACGGACTGCTTTTCTGATCGCATCTGCGTCTTCGCCACCTAGCGGTCGGATGGGCGTACTACTGCGCGCGGTATACCTGCTGTACGCGCTTGTGACGTTTCCTCACAATCTTTAAAACGAAAGATGTAGTATTCTCTCTCTCTCTCTCTCTCTCTCTCTCTCTCTCTCTCTCGCTCTGTCACTCCATCTCACATTTTTTTTTAAATAAACTTGTTGATCTAAACATTAAGAAATTTACTAATAAATGTTTTTTCATGTTAAATATAAATTATTTCAGATTCTGCGGGGTAATTATAAACAAGGGCAATCTGATTGCCCATTAATATTGATTAGACTGTAAGACCGATAGAAAAATCTTTGGCAGTTTATTGTTGATCTAAGTAATGATAAAATGATAGATATTCATAACTTTGAGCAGTACAATAACCACGATATTTGAATAGTAATTGTTACATCAAGGATGGGAAATTAGACGAGAGTGCTTATTGTACTGAAAAGTCATCAAGTGCTACGCGAATGCTATGCGCCTACACCAGGGTGTATGAGATTCGACGGCCGAGATGAATATATTTTCAAGTAGAATTTTATTGTACTTTATAAAATAGAGAATTCTATCATTAATGAGTGTAGATTATTAAGCTCAGAGCTTGTGATCGCAGCGCACGGTTATCCGGAGAGCTGTGTTAATTCCAATGCACGTAAAACAAACATTATTTTTTCACTAAGGAGATAAAATAGCATTTTATGCATCTAAAAAAAGAGGCCTAAAATTTAGTCTTCCGCTTTCTGAATTAATAATAATAATTTAAATTATTGACTCACATCAACAATTTGACTAGTTAAATTTCATGAAACGTGTTATACTTTGATACGAATCCGTGATATTTCGTTTCGAATTAAATTAATTTCTAAAATATTTATTAATTACGTGTCCGAATTAGTTTTCGTTATTTTTTCTCTATATTTCAGATAATTTGTATAAATTACATTGTTGTTTCATCGAAATAATATTGAAATAAATTAATTAAGTCCAGTAAAGAATTAATTCAATTAGTATTTAATTCATCTTAGTTTCAAAAGAACTGATATCCATTTATGTACAAATTAAAAAAGTTTTTGTCTGTTACTATGAGCAATCTTAGATTTAATCTTAGTTTTCATAACTCATATCTACTTATTTAACGTATGTTTGTATTTAGATAGTTGCATTATACTAAATAAAAAATAGTTTTCTTGAAGCGCTAGAGGTTATTTTAAAATAACGAACTAACTATAAACTGCGGCAGCCGACGCATAGCCGGCGGAGAGATAATAAGCGGGCCATCCCACTCCACCCTCATGGCGTATCGCCTCCTGCTGTAGCTCTCTCCTGATTGGCCCGCTCGGCTAATTTTCAATCGATGATTACTTAATGAATATTGATCGGATCGAAAAGATGCAAGAAGATTTTTCTCTTAGAATTTTCCGCTCTATCCAATACTCCGCTATATCGCGGTGTTTGTATCTATAATAGAACGCTAAGTGTTTATCTATATACATTGTGGCAAGCGTGGGGCTATTCTTCATTCCGCTTTATGCGATGCTTCGTAACTCCGCGCTCGGTATCTCCACTCTGCGCGGCGCTGCGCTTGAGTATGTACGTTATAGTTTGGCCGATCGTAAACCCGTATGATGCATACGCCGGCCTGTGTATACGGCTACATGCATACGGTGGGCTACTGTAGGCTACTTGTTTGATGCCTAGGACGTGCTGCCCTCGCATGATGAGCGGCCCGCACGCTAGATATTTGATATGTATTTCTTAATGTACTAGCGCGTGGCTTATGGGCCGTACAATGCATGTGTTGGTGTGGCGGCTACTTCGAGATGATGCTGATGTTACGAATTCTTTGGGTTTCCTTTCAGCTCTTCACATAGTATTAGTCTTTTTTGTGTGCTCTACTTTCCTTGCCATTTATAATTCTCTTCTGTGTTATCTACTTTTTTTGTATATTCTCGTTCTATTTTATTCCTTTACTAGGTTTATTGTGGAGAATTTTTGTGGATCGGAATCCTCTGATTTTGTGAAGATTCATCAGGATCGGACACTGCTGGAGGCCACGGAAATGATAAACAGCTTCGGTGCCCGAGATGCGCCTTTTCTGTGTACGTGGTAGGTATAATTCGTACATATGTCTATTTTATATGTATTCTTTTTATGTCTCTATAATTATTTTTATGTATTTAACAGATTTGGCGGGCAATTCGAACTCCTGCCCTTGATCAGGCGGTCGTTTAATTTAGATTATTGTTGAATCGCTTCAAGCTGACGATCCTTAACTTGGCGATGACCGCGCTGCCTGGATTGTTTGTTAATCCGAAAATCAATAAGATCTTTTTCGGTAATGTGGACGCAAAGATGCGTTCTATGAAGGTATTTTGATATTATCCTTATTTTTATACTATACTTGAAACTTTTATCTTTGTTTTGATAACATACATTTCTTTTTTAGTGTCCATCGATGGTTTTTGATTTGTGTACATTCTCCGGCATCGAGGAGGCTTATTCGAGGATACTACAGGCTAATATAGATAGCGAAGTATCCTCTCTACACGGAATGAATTTTGCGCCATCATCGCCTCTCATTCCGTCATACTTGAATGACCTTTCTCTGCATATCGATCCCGAGTGGGATGGTGTAAATCAGCTGACCTATTATCTCGCTGGATATGCGTCCTTTACGTAGATGTATCCCGAAGATGGATACCTGGATGGCGCAAATATAATGCACTGGAGTGTTGACAAACAGGCAGCGATGTTATGGCTGTGTATCCATTCTGGTAATTTTTCGCGTTTATGTGATGCCGTCACTGCTGAGGTCTCGCTGCTTCGTAAGTCCTTCGCCTCCACTTGGGATACTGTCTGCCGTACCCCCTTAAACCATAAGAATCTGGTTTTGTCTCCAGAGCTGCTTCGGCGCTGGTCTGTACGATATGAGATTATCGTACAGAGGCCTGGTGACTTGGTTTATGTGGGGCCGGCGGTCTATCATCAAGTGGTGAACACGGGCGTCAATCTTGTGGAGGCCGTTTATGTTGGTGGCCTGTCGTGGAACATTGGAGGAAATAAATTTGTAAATTGTCAGTGTGAGAATACTGCGATTTCATTTATTCCTCCGAACGCTAAAGTAACGGGTATCCTCCGGGCTAAACCGCGGGTTTTATTCCCGTGTAAAGTCGATGGCTGCCCGAATTCGTTTACAATTTAAGCTTAAAGACTCGCACACTGTCGGGTGCATGAACCTGCGTGTCCAGAGTTACATGTGTGCCCTCAGTGTCGGAAGGTGTTAACGACGAATAGAAATTTAATACGGCATGTGAAAGAGCAGTACTTAAGGGGGGAAAACACGTTAGAGCCTTCAAAAAAAATTTTTTTTTTTTTCCATGAATCATTAGCTTTGATGTTCAAAAATACGCCCTGAAAACTGCAAAACGATATTTACAATCGTTCAAATTTTATGAGCATTGGAGCGAGCGCTCTCTGAATGCTGACTACGGGCTCCAGCGTACAGCAAATGGGGCGGAGTACTACTCAGGTAGTCGCTTTAATTTCTTACTTAGACTTATAGTAGGACCCCACCTTTGTATTTTTCTTTCAAAATAACGGTATAGCAGGTACTGGGGGCATTGACACAAAAGATTTCGGTTATATTATGTTAGAGTAGAGCGTCAGTTTCGAGTCTTGCTAAGCGTCATCTTCGATTTTTCAGTCTACGAGAGCGTACACAGAGTAAAAAGAAAGTAAAATGTCATCGTATCCGAAAGGTGATAAGATTAATACTAGTCATCGGAGTGAACCGCGAA
>UELV01135435.1:0-11108 GCA_900490015.1 Megastigmus stigmatizans | reverse complement strand
ATGCTATTCTGATAAATATTTACTCGGTTTTTCTTATAAAGTTTGGAGCTCAAAGATCTATGTCAAAATCTGCGTTCCTCGGCGTTAATGGGTTAAGGAGAAAACATTGACTTTTGGTCACTGCTTCGATGGTTTTCAATTTTCATTGTGTATCTTGTTATTTCCTAACCTTCAATCTCTTTTTATAATTTACGGCACATATCCATAAATGAAAAATCACTTATCTAAACATTTACTAATTATTCTAATCACTTAATTAACTCTTTTAACTTTTCTGGGCTGCGTTGAAAAGTAATGACCCGACTATACCATATACCTAGATTGGCTGTCGTCTGAAGACTTCTTAGGTAATAATAAAGCGCTAGCAAGTGAAGCGCCGATGTTTGTGCATGAGTTCACCAGGTTTGCTTACAAGTCGGGCGATTCCGTACTGTTGCCAAATTACACTTAGATGGAATTCTGGCCAGACGTATTCATGAATCTTAACCCATATTTCGCCCATGCTATTTACACATCTTTTGTTTCAATTGAAAATTTGTTTTGCTTAAACATTCGTTCTTTTGCTTGATCCAAAAAAATATACACGCCACGCTCGTCAGCCCGTTGCGCGCCGTTGGAAAGAACGAGTGAAAGAATCTTTTTTTTTTCAGACCTGGTCTCCGACTGCGAAATTCGCTGTTCTTCTACTTGCGTTGTAATACGCTGCTTGTTAGTTGTGCGATTCATTAGACTTCCGGCTCGCATCGGCACGTAAACTGACGAGCTCTTATTTTCTTTTTCAAATTCTCTAGAATACGAAAACTCTCTATATACGAAGTAAAGCATCAGGCACATTATTGAGCGCGCCCTTCCTGTGCTCGACTGTATATATGTGTCCCTCTTATTCTAGGGTCCATCGAGCCAGTTCGCCTGTTGGATTATGCAAGCTAAATAACCAACGAAGAATGCTATGGACGGTTATCACCTTAAACTCATAGCCCTCTATATATGGCCTAAATTTCTTAATAGCCCATACCACAGCGAGACATTTTTCTCTGTCACGCTGTAGTTCCTTTCTGCCTGTGACAGAGTCCGACGCACACTCGCGCACTCGCTCTTCTTCATCTATTATCTGGAGAAGTATTGCTCCTAACCCAGTACAGCTAGTACATCAAAGCGTGAGCGCTGCAGCACAGAAGCAGTGACGGTAAGCGCTTTGATTTGATCAAAAGCTGCTTGTTGTTCATCGATCCACTCATACTTTCTATCTTTCTTTGTCGGCTGTCTCTCGTATCTTAAAAATTTTCTATACCACGGTGCCATGCCCAAGAAACTTCTGAGCTGTTTTAAGTTTCTTGGCGCTGGATATTTCATAATCGGCTCGATCTTTTCTAGATCTGGTCCAAATCCGTCTCGGTTCACCAGCACACCGAAATATTTCGCCTCTTCTTAGCAAAAGGCACTCTTCTCTCGGTTGATGGTGAGACGGACCTTGCCTATTCGCTGGAGTGCCTGCTCGAGTAGTGCCTCTTTGAAGAGGTTAAAAATATTTTAGAATCATGAAAAAAATTTTCCCTTAATATTTGAACATGGATTGCACTTTTTTGCAGTATTTTGAATTATTGTCATTGCATTTTCCTTATGAAAAAAATTCATAAAGCTGAAAACTTCCAAATTTTTTAACCTTTTTTCGTGAAAAACCCGCCATATTTTTTTGCAGGAGCATTTTAACAAAAAATCGGTATCACCATTCGAAAGAACAGCTCAAAATACGTCGGATATGATCTTTTTCAAATTTGTTCAAACCTTTTTTTAGTTGAAAAAAAGCCTTGAAAAAGTTGTTGAAAATTCGGGGTCTTGATCGTTAATGGGTTAAGTTGGCTCCACGTTGCCAAGCAATGGCACTGACGTCATGTCGCTGCTCATTGCAGCCGATTTCGAGCCTTTCAAGCCGCGTGTAGTAGCGCAATTCGGCAGTATGCACCTGGTGTTTCAGGCGTGTGAGGAGCTCCTTCACGCCTGAAGCAACGACGGGTTCGCTGCTGAGCCGTCACACATGCGCTCCTGGTGACGTATCCGTTGATGTACCCTCATCCTCTCGCCCTGGTCTAAGGCACTTTTTGACTTAGGCGAGACTTTGGGTAATTTGGGCACCCTCTCCCACCGTCATTTACTATGTACTACCCTGGCGCTCCAGTTAGTACATAGAGAATATCATCCCAATCTCTTTATACCACTGGTGCTCCAGAGTAAAAAGCAGAGTCTCAGTAATTGACAGCAGTTCAAAATCTTAAAAACATGCTCTTTCGTTGGTATGTGGGATAGACAAAGATAATTTAACATATACAAAGTAATAAGTCTGATCCAAAGTGTGCAGTGTATGTCTCTGATCTAATGTAAAGGGCAAAGCAAGATAAGCATATGAAATTGACACTGTCTTGAATTGAGTCATGTCTCAGGTCTCCGTACCGATATATATATATATATACAGGGCGTCTCGCTATCGATCCCGCAAAAGGATCCACCGGATAGAGGAGAAAATTCTAAGACATACGTAACTTTTCCGTTTTTCGATCAAATGTATCATGTTGGAGTTATAGGCAATTGAAAATTTAGAAAATCAGCGATCAGCTTGCGCCACTGTTCCGCGCTACGACAGAAGCACCGGGGAACGGGAAGGGGAGCGCGTAACCATCCATGCTCTACTCGTTTAGCTGAAAACATAGACGCTCACTACGTGGACCAAGTCCTCGAACAGGCAAGCGGCTGAGCTCTATAAGTATACCTATAGGTATTGCTTGCGTTCTAGTATGAATATTGTCTTTGAGGCGTCTCAGCGTATCATCGTCATGCGCTATTCTCAAATACAAAATGGCGTGCGAATATCTATTCCTATAAGGATTTGATCTTTTCTTTTTAATAATTAAAATCTAGACTTGGATATAAACATCAAAATAATATTAAATTAAAATAAATTCACTAAATGAATCTCGTTCATTAGCAAAACTCCTTTTTTTTTCAGAAATCCATGGTCTTGAAAGGATTTCTGATTAAGAAAATGCAACTGCTTATTATTATTTAATGAATAAACAATAAGTAAATACTAAGAAAAATATTAATTACTTAGAATTAATAAATCAATTATAAATAACTGTTTCTCAACTATCTGCGCGTTATCGTATAAGAGTGCAAATATTCGATTCATTTAGAGGGTCGGGAAAGGAGCGGAAGGATGGGATTAATTACGCTAATTCTTGAATAAAGATTGTTAATTTATTCATTCTAATTTAATTAAAAATGAATATTTGCCATAAGATTAATGTATTTTATCATGCTGTTAATTGGCCTCTGACTGGTTTTTCGATACCACAAGAGCTCGTAAAACAAATCTAGCAGTGCTCAGTCTTTGAAACTCTGCACACAGATTCTTTGATGCATTAATAATAAGCTTGAACAACTACAATCATTGAACAGTCTCCAAATTTAAATAATCCAAGATTAATGCATTTTATCAGGCTGTTAATTGGCCTCTGGCTGGTTTTGCGATACCTCAAGAGCTCGTAAACGAAAAATCTACAAGGAATTAATTTTTGAAACACTGCACCCACATTCCGTGATGCATTAAGAATAAGTTTTAAAAATGACAGCCAATAAGCCGTCTCTAAATTTAAATAATACAAGGTTAAACTAATTTTTTTCGTGCAGAATCGGCGTCTGGCTTAGAAAAAAAATCTTGATGGGTTCAGTCTTTGAAATTGTTTACACATATTTCTAAATAAATAAAGAACAACTGCTTAAACATTATTATTGTTACAAATAAATAAATAATATTTCTTTCTTTTTAAATTTTGCTTTTTTTAAGTTACACCAAATTTGTCCTTTTTTTTGACTTTATTCAAAGCTGTAATCATCTACGTAGACCTCATAATAAAATGTTAATCAAAAAAAATTCTATTTGAAGTATCGAAAATCAGGCAAGTAACCGGTTCGACGCACGTAAAAATAGTTTTTAAGAATGAACGCTTCTAGATTTCTGCATGCCTAACGTAAACATTGTGTATGTCATACCGATAAAATGAAGAAATACTTAAACTCCACTGTAGCGAATTGAGGAAAATATAAGGTATTTTTATTTTATACAAATAATTTGTTTTACGTTAGATATATGTATTGGCCCTGAAAAGGGCCGATTTCATCGTCTATAAATTCTGCTCTATGTGGCGGCCGCCGTGCTCAAGCACCAGTCCCGCTCGCCGCACGACGTTCTCCAGGGATCGGCGTACCATGGCCTCGGTCTCTTGAAATGCTGGCACAATTCTTCGGCGGCATTCTGCCTCGTCATCGACTGCTGACTTGTACACCATCTCATTGACGCATTCCCACAAGAAATAGTCGAGGGGCGTCAGATCTGGAGATCTGGCCGGCCACTCCATTGGACCATCTCATTCGCACGATCCTGGCTATGTAAGGTGGTGCTCCGTCAGGTTGGTGCAGCATATTCTGGAGAATATTTAACGGAAGATCTTCGGAAAGTTTCCATTAAAATCTCCAGGTATGCTGCACCATTTAGACGACGTGCCAAAAAGACGGGTCCAATCCGCAAGAAAATTTCGAATTTAATTTAATTATTTAAATTAACATTCTGGTAGCATTCTGTATGATGTAAATAATGTAAATTTTTTTGGATTGATAATGATAAACGACATTTAGCCCATATGTTTGAGTACAATTTTAAGGCCTGTTTCATTTGCAATAAATCAATTGAAACTAAGAATTCAATCAAAAAAGTTATGAGTGAACAATAAAGTTATTGAAATTATCTGCAAAAGTAGACATGTTTACATATTAAAATTGGTTAATTAGTTAACTCGCAAAAATCAAAAATCGTCGAAAAACTGTACTTTTTAATTTATCAATAAGTTTTGTAAAATTCATTTAATGGTCTTAGAAGAGAGAAAATCGAAAAAGAGCATTTTTTGAAGGATTGAGTTGTAAAAAAAATTATATCGTTAACTAATCATCGTGGAATAAATAAAGAATGTTATCTTAAAATTTGTAAAAGAATTCGCACATTCAGAATATCTGAGGCTCATTTCCATAGAACTATAACTTTTCGAGATAATTGGTTTTAATGCAGTTGCAAAATTACCTTTCTTTTCAAACGCATAATGTATGCAAAAATAATTAGCCCCAAAGCGTACGTGAAAATTTGAAGCTTCAAGAACGTGTGTACAAGATTCTGGCGCTGTAGGTCCCAGATCCTTATTTTTTAGAAAACCATTAAGGTCAATATTAATAAACAAATGCAATTTTTAGAAAATTACTGAAGTTACAGAACTGAGTTTTGGCACACATTTTTACACCTATGTCAGACACACTTGAGGTGAACAAGTCGATTACTCAAATTTACTCGAATTTACTCAAATTTATTCAAAAACTGCACTTGAAAAACATAAAATGAATATAATACTATGTGATATAAAATATTACGTACAATTCTTCCATCAATTATGCCAGCCCGAACATTAATGGACCATCGGTATTGAAAATTTGTCTGTCGCACGAGGTGTGGATTTTCGTCCACCCACCAATGGTAATTATGGTGATTGAACAGTCCATTCCTCGTAACCGTACACTCACCAGTACACATAATTCGATGCACGAACTGTGGATCCACGCGCACTTGAGCTAAAAGCCCGCCGCAAAAGTTCACACGCTGTTGATAATCACCCGGCGAAACCTCCTGCACTCGTTGGTAATGGTACGGGTGCTTCCCGGTTGCTTTGATGACTATGCACGCTACTTTTTGAGATGCCTACTTGCCGTGATACCGCTCTCACGCTTGTCGTTGGATCATCCTCGAAAAGCTCCTTGATCCGCTCTTCCACCCTCGGCAGTAGCACGTGTCGAGGACGACCGGTATCCGCATGTTGCGGTAACGCGTTGCCCGTTTCCTCGAAGCGGCGATGAGCGTTGCCAATCGTTTGTGGATCTGGATGCTGACGATTTGGCCACCGCTCACGATATGCGCGAACTGCTTGGCGCAAATTTCCTCCACTGACGTAATAAAATTGTACCATTTGAACGTAATCTTCTATCGCATAAGGCATACGTAGAAGTTGCTCCATGGTGTTCGCGATAGAAGTGAGGAATAAGCGAATTTCACAGAGCAAAAGAAACAAAAATATGACGATCGCATTTTGTTTAACAGCGTGCATCACCGGCACGCCGAATTCGCGGAAAGCCTCTACTACAAACAAGTATGCGAACATTTTCCGCTGGCAGACTTATATTCTGTATTAAAACAAAAATGTATCAAGTACAATGTATTTAATGATTATGGTATGGAAATAAGTAAAACCAAAATCATACATTTTATTATGACACTTTTCTATACACGAAATAAAATCTGATTTATTTTCTTGAGTGATTAAATATCGAAAATCGAGTCAGCGGCTGATTCTTCTCGTGGTAGAATGCACTTAAACTTGTACTGTTTAAATTTGAAAACTATTCAATGACTGTATTTGTCATAACATATTCTTAATGCATCAAAGAATCTGTTGAAATATATTTTCGATGTAGTTTTTCTTCAGCTCAGCAAAAATGTGAGGTTTTGATTCTCAAATTTTGGCCTGGGAGAGAGAGAGAGTTGACATAAAACGCGCTATATATATAAAATAAAACAACTATTCAAAAAAATAATTGTAAATAAATTTATATGTATTCCACACATACAAAAATATGAAAAAATTTTAAATATAAACAGTAATTAAATTAGTTAATTAACAAAAACATTAGCTAAACTGAGTGAAGTATTATGCTATTTAATACTTTTTAATATTTGTCTGCTACGCACGTTGAATTTTTATTTTAATAGACTAATAATATATATTTTCTGAAAGTACTGAATTGATTTTTCATTATTCAATTCACAATTTACTTATTAAGTAGATGAAAACCAATTTAAAAAAAATTATTTAGTAGGAACAGACAGATGTTTCTGAAACGACATTTACGGCTACACTGACTACTTTATACAGGGAATGGAGTAAATCATCACTGGGCATTGTTATTCTGATCTTATCCCATAGATATTGAAGATAAATACTATAAGATGAAAAAAAAGCCTTTTAAATGTATATAAAATTACGCACTTACATAAGATACTAATAGACAGATAATACAGAAAAATATTCTGTATAGTATAATAATATCGTGCTTAAATTGCTTTTATAATACTTTCATCTTTGTAATTTTCCGTGGTAATGTATTTTGATTGCTCATTGCTTTTTTAAATTCCTTTATTTTTTCAAAACAAAAAATATTGATATTACATTAATCATAAATTGATTATAATCTTAAAAATAAAAAAAATTCTAATAGCTTCAAAACTAATTAACCATTAATACGGACAAAGCATCGAGGACTGTGAGCGAGCTAACGAGCGTGGAGCGTGTCGCGAGAGAGAGAGAGAGAGAGAGAGAGAGAGGATAGGTTCACGAGAAAGAGAGAGAAAACAGTGTGATAGGAGAGGGCAAATGCGTCTTCATATCGATTTCCGCCGCAGATGATAGCACGCGCGATTTTGAGGAAGAAAGCAAGACGCAATACGAATTCGGACGCTACGGTTTGTGGGAGCTGTGAATGTGCATGTGACCACTACGAGCCCCAATATTGCACTGGACTGCAGGACAGTGCAATTCTTCGACTCACTACATTGTGAGAGAAAGGGAGAGGGTGAGCTGAGCGATAAGCGATTGAGTAAGCGCTCGGGTCTTCTAATTGTGAATAGTGACTGCCAAATTAAATTCTTTTTAATTTAGCAGTCATTACTCACAGCCGTATGTATGTACCTGCGCGCGGATGATTTTAGCCTTTTCGGTTCGCGATTACTTTGTATTAAAGAATGTACTTACGCTTAAGTATACGCGATATTTAAATAGTCACGTTGTAGTCATTTGCGAGAATTTTCCACTAATTTTCCCTATTATCCCGCGATTACCGCCGTTTCCGTGGGCATAGTAGAAAAGCGTTTCTACTGTACAATAAGACTGAGCAGCTGGACTTATGAGCATTGCACAGAGCTTACAAATATCCTTCTGAAAAACGGAAATCTTGAAGAGTCTCGCGTTTGTCAACGGTCGCTGGCAAGGCCTGCTCCACGGAAAATATTTTTTTTTAATAAAAAATTTTTTGGTCATGTTTTAAGAAAAGACAAGTGAAACACATCACGATATTGTGATATTTATTATTAATTTGTTATTTATTGCGCTTGTTTTTTTTTTTTTTTTTTTGCATTTTCAGAATTGATTTTACACAACAAATTATTTATTTAAACAGTAGCCAGGTGCTTTTGGGGGAGCTAAAAATTTTAAATTTCAATCTTGTTTTTTTAATTTTATTTTGTGTTCCCGAGATTTACTTGGGGAACAAACAGTGACTCCCAGAAGCACAAAAATCGATCGCAGCACACCACTGACAAGATTCAAACCTGAGATGCAGGTTGCGAAAATTGTATAGAGCGGGGTTCGAACGTGCACAAGAAGAAAAGTTCCAACGTAGGAAGAGTTCGAATTGCGTGGTTCGAATCCGAAGATATGTATTGGCAGGTGCACAGGCTAGGTGAAGCTTGAGCATTGACAGAATTGTAGAAAAGTGCGCTAGCAAGTAAAGCTGGTGCACGAAGTGTCATTAGACTCTGGCAAAAAAGGATTCGAACGCAGCCATGTAGTCAAATCCTTGCAAGAGCAGATCTGGAAAGTTGCACTAGCGATAATAAACTAATACACTGATTTAAATTCAAACTCAATCTTAGAGTATCGAACGCTAGATTTTTGGAATTGAACACGAGCCTCAGTGTTAATTTCAAAGTAAAATGGCAGAAACAACGCTGAAGGCGTTGCAAGGTTTGTGCTGCGACATTGACGAAGAAGATTTGGAGGAAGCCCTGTCGGCTCTGCACTTGAGCCGCCAGGGCTTGCCATGTGCCAAGAAGAATCGGCTGCAAAAGTGGCTGTTGGGTGAATGCTCAGCAGCCGATTTGAAACCGACTTATAATACGAACGAAATAATAAATGACAAAAATATTTGTCAAGACAGCAGATGTGCAATCAAGACAAATGATGAACAGCGAAAAGCTCAGCTGTATTCGCTGAACAAGTCCTAACAAGAGGGAGAAATGGCGATACAGCTGGTTCTCATGAAACATTGGAGCTCCATGAGGAGAGCTCCGTAAATGGGGAGCAAAACAGTGGCGAGCAGGAAGAAGAGCCACCACAGCAAAAATCGGCAAATGAGGAGATGGAAGCATTGGACGAGAGCGGAAAAATGATAAATATGCCCAGCTTCAATCTCAGCGGGCTAAGTGTCCATGAATATCATCATGGAGATATTCACAGTAATTTAGCAGCAGCTGTTTTGTTTTTTTCTGACACACTCAATGAAGGATTATGAGCGAGTTGAAGGGAGCGCCTTTTATCAAAAAAATGCGCTGCGTGCGCTCGCTGGCCGGTTTCTGGTGGACGCTCCCATATACACATTATTCTGGAAATAGTAGTCTCTTGGAGGACACACATGTGGAAAAATTTGTTCCAATTGTTTCAGGTGCTACAGGGGTAGGCAAAGTCTGGGGGAAGGGGAATCTCTCAGTATTTCATAGACTCGAGAAAATGAACACAGAAACGATGGATCTGAGCACAGGAAAAGCGCTCAGATTCAATATGTAGTCAGCGGAGGAGAATAATTCTCAAATTCAGAGTTACACTCGTGATGTGGGCCAGATCGTAAGGAAATGGTAGGTGCACTTCTCAGGAAAAAAAGATCAGAGTATCGACATCTTCTTAAAGAGAGTGGAAGAATGTCGAGTTTTGGCCAATCTGACCGAGGAGGAATTGTTATCCTCTCTGTCAGAATTACTAACAGTTATTACGGCTGCCCGGTACCGAAATGGCCGTGATAAGTGGAGAACGTGGGCTGAGTTCTGCACGGCGACCAGAAGGTGGTACGGCCTGAACAAAAGGTTCCAACAGCGCTTTATAGCGGACGCCAAGCCAGAACTCAGGGTAGAGAAGAGCCGGTGTGTGATTTTATTACGTGTTTACAGGCTGTAATCTTGAAACAGATTCCTGTACCTCCGCTCGAGGCACAGTTATACCTGATGCACAGGAATATGTTACCAAAACAGCAGTATATGATGCATCTCGCAGAGGCACGCGACGTAGAATCACTGATGGAGCTGGCTCGAGAGCTCATCAATGCAGCAGTCGAGGAATTTAAGCGGCCACCCTCGCCAAAGATCGCAGTATTGCCTGAGGTGGTCAGGAGAGAGCCAGTGAAGCCACCGAAGGAAAAGTCAACATTCTTTGACGTAGAAACGAAGGTATCAGCCGTGAGTCAATCACCACTAGAAGCATTAGCATTGGCTCAAGTGCTAAAGAAGATTTAGACCTTAACCGCCCAGCTAAAGGATCGCTTGCGGAGTCATTCGCCGCGAGAATTTAAGAAACAGCCGGGGCAAAACAAGCCGAAGAGTCGTCCAAGTTCTCCTGCCGAGAAGGACGCTGAGACGGAGCAAGGCAAGTCCTCTCTATCTCCATCTAGCCCCAAGCAACGCCGGAAGCCTTTAGCGTGTTTTACGTGAATCAGGACGGGGCATATGGCAAAGGACTGCCGAGTTAAAAAAACGAGAAACAAGAAACGAGAAAGGGAGCACGCAGTAGAGGTCACTGTAGCTCCTGCAACCCCGCCATAATCTCTGAGTCGGTCGAAGAAGCCGTCAAAAGATGCTCAGAGGTTATGAGGATCTATGAACAGCACGAGGGGTCAGAAGAAGCATGCTTGAATCCTGTCGAGAATGAAGATCGTTGGAGGCTTGAAGTCAAAATTGGTGGTTTTAGGATTCGAGCATTGTACAATCCAGAAGCTGCACATACGGTAATGGGATCTGTAGGATTACAGCTTTCCACTGCATGCGGTAGAGCACGGTGTGCTTGAAGGCTGAAAAAGTTTGACTAAAATGGATCTAAAATCTGCTAACACAATAAGTTCCTATATTGTTTGGACATTAAAAATCAGTTGAATTTAAAATCCTAGCTGTCCCCTTTCGCGAGTTATGCGCATTCTTAGGA